>SNQJ01S0015369.1:76975-89773 GCA_010110895.2 Picea sitchensis
AAAAAGGTTGATATTAATAAGGCCTAGTAATAAGGAAGAATAAGTCAAATGTAAGAAGACCTAATAGAAGTTTCTGCTTCTAGGAAGATCTTCCTCTAGATTGTTCTTTTGGTAGATAGATTTAGTATAAATAGGAGTTAATGGCATGATAAGTCTTTGTCTTGAGAATTATTGTAATAGAGCGTCGCTCTACTGGAGCTTGCCCCCTCAAAGAGGCGAGTGGACATTGTTTCCTATGAATAAAGCTATTATGTTGGTGTTTTGGTTCCTTATATTTTGTTGTTCCATTGTTATTCTTTGCATTATTTATGTTTTCTACTATTATAATAGATCTGATACCTAACACAAACATCATTTGGACATCTTTTATAAACGTTCCTCTTGGCATGCCTTGGCCCCTTTCTAGCTTGTTCATAGTGATTTGTGTGGTCCACTTCCTTCTCCTTTTTTTCTTTGTTCATTTACTTCTTAATTTTCATTTATGACTTCTCCAAGTGCACTTGGGTTTATTTCTTAAAACTTAATAGTGAAGTTTTTGACATTTTTTTGTCCTACAAGGACCTTGTAGAAAAACAATTTGAACATCAACTACATAGGTTAAGAAAAGATAATGGAGGTGAATATGTTAACAACACATTCACAACTTATTGCATTCCACAAGACATTCAAGAGAAACATATTGTTCCATATACACCACAACAAAATGGTGTTTTTAAGAGAAATAATTGCACATTAAAGGAGATGGAAAATTGTATGATCCAATCTAAAAGATTAATTCCTCATTATTGGGCGAAAGCCATCAATTGTGTCATTTACATAGTAAATTGCATTCCCACAAAGGCCTTAAAAATATAACACAGAAAGAAGCATGGAGTAAAATTAAACCAAATGTAAGCCACTTTTGTTTGTTTGGTAGTGATTCATGGAATCACATTCTTGATGAGAAAAGTAAATCATTACATCCTAAAAGAAAGAAGTGCATTTTTGTAGGATATTCTGAACATGTAAAAGGTTATAAACTTTTTCAACCTCATTTCAATGAAATAATTATTAGAAGAGATATTAAATTTGATAAAAATATATTTGCCTACGAGACTAAGTTGGTGTTTGTGACATCTTTGTCTTGTGATACATATTCATCATTTGTGCCATATTCTAGTCCTATTATAATTTATTCTTCATATGATGACAATGAGGATGCAAATTGACCTTCACCTGCTCATCCTTCTCTAGATGAGTCCATTGAACATGAACATGCACCATCACCCTAGCTTTCCATATGGGTCCACTCCACAAGAGAAGCAACTGGTGATCTTGTTGGTGATCCTACAAATCGATGTCATACACATTCATAGTTCCAACAAGCCTCCTCTCTTTTAGCTCAAGTTCCAGAGACTCATGATCTAGACACATTTGTAGAAGCTTCTAGCCATCCATATTAGGACACAATAATGAATGAATAATATCATTCCTTAATGGAGAATGATACTTTGGATCTTGTCTCTTTTCCAAAAGGAAGAAAACTTGTCAAATGTAAATGGGTATATATAACTAAGTATGCATCAAATGGAAGTTTTGAAAGACATAAAGCCTGGTCAGTTTCCAAATGATTCTCTCAAGATGAAGGAATTGACTGCAATGAAACTTTTTCCCCCATAACTAAAATGAATTCCATCCACCTTTTTCTCTCCCTTGCTGCCTCACATGGGTTGTAGGTCCATCATATGGATGTCATATCTTCCTTGTTGCATGGGGATATACAAGAATAAATATGAATGGAACAACCTTTTGGCTACATTCAAAATGACACTAACCTTGTTTTCTTCCTTAAGAAATATCTCTATGGTCTTAAGCAAGATCCTAGAGATTGGTTTGCTAAAATGGATAACTTTCTTATTGACACTACCTTTTCTAGATGTCATTTTGACCCCAATGTATATACCAAGAAATTAGGAATCCATCTCATAATAATTTTTATTTATGTTGATGACCTTATCCTCACTAGTAATGACCCTAAACATTTAACCCATGTGAAATCCATCCTTAAGAAGAAATTAGAAATGTAAAACTTAGGCTATTTGCATCACTTCCTTATCCTCTAAGTATTGCAAACCAAGGAAGGAGTTCATATTTCCCAATCTAAGTATGCGTGTAACCTTGCTCATCTCTTTCACATGGAATATTGTTGTAATATCCCCAAGGACGAGCCATGTTGTATTTATGAATTGTAAACATATTTTGTAGGTTGGTGAGCCGAGTATTGATAAGTTGGTGGGCGTATGTGTTTGTTGGGCTAGAGATCCTAAGTGTTAAAGGCTAGGAGCCAGTTTTTGTATATGTAATTATGCAGAACATTAATAAAATATATACATCCCTGCGTGCAGATTGACCACAAATAAAGAGTGATGGGGGACTAAGCTTCCACAGAGTGGGAAAGGGGGTTGAAAGGTTGGAAAGAGGGGCTAAGCTTAGGAGCTCAAGTCCTTGATAATAATAATTTGTTATTATTCCAAAGCTGTGTAAAAGACATGTGCTTTTACCCTTAGTCCTGAGAGAGGCAATGCATGCAGCTTGAACGTGTGAAAAAGGGAATGCATGTAGCTCCAGGAAGACAAGTGTTGACCTGGGCGCATGTAGTTAAAGGCTGAAGTGTCAGCTTGGTTGGGGGTTCGTCCTCCATTCTATCGTTCACTTTCTGAACCATGTGGCTTAGCGTCTGATCTGTGAATACCCTCACGCAACACTTAAACTAGAAAACCATGATGTTTTCCTCAGAAGCCGATGCATCCTCTGTCTGGACCATTTGCGTCTGCGTTCAACCTCTACATTGATTCCCTATCATGCACCCTGAAAACCAGTGGAAAACCCGTGGACTAAGACGTGTCTCCTGTGCTTCTATGAACCCAGTTTATCCACCCTTGCAGAGTCGAGTCCGTAACTGAACCGTTCTAGGCTTGTTGCCTTTTGTTTTCCTAAGTTGTGTTGACCAGTTACCTTGTGGGAATTGAGTTGAACCGTGGTTGAACAGGCAGGTTGTCAGGCTTGCGAGCAGCTCTTTCCAGGTGAGAGAGTTGTTGCGAAGTGTTTTTCTCCCAGAGAGAGTCGAGCACCAGCTACGGAGCTCTGAGAATTCATGAACCGGCCTATTGTCGAGACCCAAAGAGGGAGGTGAAGGAGTTGATGGACTATAAGACATGTGGGGAATAGTCATGTCGGGAATGAGAGTCTGTGAGTAGTGGATGTAAGAAGGCTCCTGGGGAGAATCCTTTCTATTGCACTGTGCAGTTTTCCTGTAACCTTAGCCTAGTCTAGGATTCCCTTCCTCGGGGTGGAGTTTAGTCCCAGATCGGGGGTGACCCACTGCTGAGTGTGATGAGAAACAGGGTCTAAGGCTGAGAGGTTCATGGAAGGTTTGCACATAGTTGGTGGAGTTACTCCATCCTAAAAGATAAGTATCAATTATGTGCTTAACTATGTATTTTATGCATGATTTGTGATGCTTAAATGTTATCATGTATTTCGTTATGTATCTAATTTACTGTCTATTACATTAGAATATGAATGGTAACATTAATTTAGTGATTATTGTGATTAAGAGTTTTAATTGATTAAAATGCATGTTATATATCTATGTATATATGTGAATGTTCTGCGTAGTAGTGTTGTCCGACCTGTTGGTGGCTGGGGACGTTACAATATGGTATCAGAGCATGGTTTCAACACTGAGCCTGGATGGGACATGTTAGTGGATAACGAGACAAAGTTTTCAGATTGAATTGTTGTCGAAGTAGACAAAATTTGAGTTCAAAGTGTGGTTTCAACGTTGATCCTAGATGGGTCGGATAAGTGGTCTTTAGACCCAAGGTTTTGAGTGGAAATTGTGTCTGGAGGAACCAATTTCGAACCTCAGAATGTTTCTGAGTGCCAAGGGGTTACTTGGCCATGTTATGAAGCTTGAGAGGAGTAGCGGTAGAATACAACTGCAGTCGGCGTGGTATTTGGCCATAGAGAGAGAGAGTTCAACACTTGGGGTGTTGGAGCTGTAGGATATGTTCGGAAGGAAGGGAAATCCTTTGCGACTGTCAGATCTAGAGAAGGTGCAGAAGGGTTAACCTGGAAGCCTTTCAGAGTTCACGACTTTGGTGAAGATTGATGCAAAATAATAGAAAGGCCGAAGCCCGAAGCCCGAAGCTCTGAATTCCTGAAGTGGATCTACACCATAGATCTGGTGAGAATCCTTACCATTATATCTCACGATAGATTGTAATTTCAGAGTTCGGGGATCAAGAGAAGTGGGATGTGATGATGCACAAACTTTCGAAGTCCCAAAATAAAAGAGCAGACGTGGTGATGCAGGAGGACATCGCCAGGGGTGACAAAGAACTTCCTAGGCATGTCACGTGCCACCTCCTTAGCTGGTGACAGTTGTACTAGGTGGGCTCTGCGGTTACATAACATAGTTGAAGGTAGGCGGACCCACACTGGCATTGATCATGATAAGTCAAAGTTCAACGGCCAGGAGGCATTGCAAGGACCCAAGTTGCACGAAAGTTAATTCTCCAAGACGGTCCCACAATACAAACCACGGTTTCACCGAGGGGTTATGTGTCAGCGTCAAGATAATTGTGGGACGAAAGGTGGGTTACTGCAAACCACCATTGCATGCCCCCACAACTGGAAAAGCGTGAAGCGATGTGAGGTAATAATGTCACCAAAGGTGACGTGGGAGTGTTTGGATATTAATGGTTCGGGGTGTGTAGATGTGAAATCCTCCGAAGTCCCAAAGTCCCAAAACTTAGACGCCTGAAGTTCCATAGTCAGTGTCAGTCATTGGATGTTGAGTAGATGTGGACATAGATCCGCCCTACTTTGCGTGTTCGGTAATCTAGAGCTTTGAGAGATTGTTGCGTTGTAGTCTAGAAATAAGCCGAAGTTCGAAGGCCCAAGTAAGCACCTAGTGATATAGCACTTGGTCATAGCCCATGATCTCATGGGTTGGGGAACTAAGAAAAAAGGGGCTAGTGCCCAAAATTTGTAGAGCAGAGCAGAGCTCCGAAAGAAGAAATCTACGGGGATTCTTGATTGAACAAGAATCACAGAGAACGAAAACTGAACGTTTTCTTGAATCATATTTGTTTATGAATCAAGTGGGATTTGTTAAGGAATGATGGTTTGACGAATTCCGGTTGTCTGCACATTGTGATTTAATAAGTTTAACGAGTTCCAGAACCAAATAGAGTTTCCACTGAGTGCAAAGAAATCAAAGAGGCACAGACTACTTCCAGTTCAGAGAATGAGGCAAAAGAAATGGATGTCCATTTGGGAGTTGAATGATCGAACTCCAATGGAGATGGAGAAGAGATAGATAAGGAAGGGCGTATAATGAAAATCATTGAAAGATTGCATAAAGATGCCCAAACTCACCGAGCAGAGAGCAGGAAGCTTATGAAAGCTAGGGAATAACAAGGAGAATTCAACTTAAAGTTGACGAAGACTTTGGAGAGAATAGAAAAGAAGTTGGATAATGAGAGAGACTCAAGCAAAACATGGGGTCGCAATATCTCTAAGAGGAAAAGAAGATCAATAAGTGTTAGAAGGCATCGTTGTCACTCCCCAAAGTAGTCCAATAAGGAGGCACACAATAGTTCAAGCCCATCTCCTACCAGAAAACACAAGAGATCTAGAGTGGATGAGGTGAAGGGAGAAATGAAAAATATTAAACCTCCTACGTTTGATGGAGAACACAAGAAGGAGGAAGATGTTGAAACATGGTTGCTTGGCATGAGGAAATATTTCTAGCTGCAAAATTATTCCTCTCATGCAGAAGGAAGAATTGCAATGTATCAATTGAAGGGAAAAGCATCCATGTGGTGGGATCAGCTTGTGCAGGTGCAACACATTAAATAGAAGGATGTTACTTGGAAATAATTCAAGAGGTATTTTGAAAAGAAATACTTGACTTAAAGATACTACGACAGAAAGATGAAAGAGTTATTTGAACTCAAGTTGGGTAGCATGTCCATTGATGAATACAAACGAAGGTTTTTGGAATTGTTGAAGTATGTCTCATTCATAAAAGATGAGACTATCATGATTCAAATATATTTGAGTGGACTACCACCTTCCATTGGGGACAAGATTTAGTATGATGACCCTAAGACTATGGAAGAAACTATAAGAAGAGCAAAATTCTTGTATGGGCAGCAAAGAGAAAATCCTACTTTTCAGAAGGCTTGGGATGACCAGAAGAAGTTTAAGAAAGAGCAGAGGCAAAAGGGAAAAAAACCTCCCTTTTTAAGAAACAACCCTCAAGGACATCCATCATTTAGAGTGTCGAGAATGGATGATGTAGGGGGACAAAGGCCAAGGAAGACGCCCATTCAATGTTGGGTCTATCAGAGACACCACAAGTACAAATATTGTCCCCACAAAAATGGAAAAGTGAGCGTTGTCCATGATTTCAACAAGCTGAAGTAGTGGAGGACATGGGCAGTAGAATACCCAGGATCTATGCATCACTGGACAATAAGCAAGATGAATTGCAATCACACATGATCGAAGTGGAAGGTATAATCAACAACCAACCCATTTCTATTTTAATTGACTCAGGAGCTAGTCATAGTTATGTAGACCCTAGGATGGTGGAAATTTTACATTTACCAAGAAGAAATCATGAGAAATCTTGGTTAGTGCAGTTGGCTACAAGAGCCAAGAGAAAGGTTGTCAAGTTGGTTAAGTCTTGTCCAGTGGACATGAATGGAATGAACACAAGGGATGAATTGAACATTCTTCCTTTAGGTTCTTATGACTGTCTAATTTGGATGGATTGGTTGGACCAGCACCATGCCATCTTTTACTGTCGTAACAAGGCATTCACTTTCCTGGATGAAGAAGGAAATTGGAAAATAGTCCAAGGAATTCCCAGAGTTGTTGCTATCAAAGAAATATTAGCAATGCAGCTGAAGAAGTGCTGCAGGAAAGACTATCAATTATTTTCATCCCATGTGGAGGAAGCATCTAAGGATGAGGTCTCAAAGATTGAATACCATGCGGTACTAAAAGAGTTTGAAGATGTATTCCAGGAGGTACCGGGATTACCCTCAAAGAGAGATATTGATTTTTCTGTAAATTTGATGCCTGGAGCAGCTCCAGTGTCGAAAGCTCCTTACAGAATGAGTACACGAGAGATGAAAGAACTGCAATTGCAGCTTGAAGATCTTTTGAAGAAGGGGTATATATGCCCAAGTGTGTCACCTTGGGGAGCCTCGGTCCTGTTCGTGAAGAAGAAGGATGGGATGTTGAGATTATGTATCGATTTCAGACAGTTAAACAAAGTGACTGTTAAGAAAAAGTATCCTCTGCCACATATCGATGATCTCTTTGACCATTTGAAGGATGCCAAGATATTTTCAAAGATAGATCTTATAGCAGGATATCACCAGGTAAGGATAAAGGATGAATACATCAATAAGACCATCTTCATAACAAGGTATGGTCACTATGAATTCACAGTGGTGTGATTTGGGTTGTCAAATGCACCCATTGTTTTATGTGTTTAATGAATGGTGTATTCAGGGGCTATCTAGACAAGTTTGTCATAGTATTTTTGGATGGCATCCTGGTGTATTCCAAGTCAGAGGAAGAGCATGAACAACATCTGAAGATGGTGCTGCAAGTGTTAAGAGAGCACCAACTTTATGCCAAATTGAGAAAGTGTTCATTTTATCAAAATTAGACCCATTACTTGGGGCATATCATCTCAAAGGATGGGATAGTCATGGATATTGAGAATATTGAAGTCATCAGAGAATGGTCAGCACCAAAGAATGTGTTAGAAGTCAAATCCTTTATGGGTCTAGCTAGCTATTATAGAAGGTTCATTGCAGGGTTCTCAAGGATATATCACCTTATCACTTCCTTGCAAAGGAAGGAGAAGAAATTTCAATGGACAGAGGAATGTGAGAAAAACTTCCAACGATTGAAGCAGTTGTTAACCAGTGCTCCAATCCTAAGGATTGCAGATCTGAATGAATACTTTGTAGTGTGCACAGATGCATGCAAAGAAGGACTGGGAGGAGTCCTCATTCAGAAGGGGTTCGTAATTTTTTATGAATCCAGAAGGTTGAAAAAGCACGAAAAGAATTATGCCACTCATGATTTAGAGTTGGCAGCCATTGTTCATGCTCTGAAGAAATGGAAACATTACCTCATGGGAATGAGGTTTGAATTGAGGACAGACCATAATGGTCTAAATTATTTGTTTGATCATCCAACCTTGAATGCTAGGCAGAGTAGGTGGTTAGAATTTCTTTGTGAATATGACTTTGATATCAAGCATATCAAAGGAAAAGAGAACAAAGTAGTTGATCCACTCAGCAGGAAAGTGCATGAATTACATGCTACAACCATTAGCATGTACCGAACTGGTATTAAAGGTAGGATTTCGGAAGCTACATATGCAGATTTGCAATACAGGGATTTGGTAGCAAAGATATAGCAAGGGCACCCTGGATATCAGAAAAGTGCAATACTCCAGTAAGTTGGGATAACCCAGCTGATAGAGAAATAGTTGGGCCAGAGTTTTTCAAGGAAATGGAAGAGCAAGTACTAAAAATTAAGCATAATTTAAAGGCTACCCAAGACATGCATAAGAGTTATGATGATAAAAACAGAACCCACAAAGAGTTTAAAGTGGGAAAACATGTTTTCTTGAAAGTAAAATCCAATAGAAGTTCCCTGAAGCTAGGAAACTATTCAAAGTTGGCAGCTAGATTTTGTGGGACATTTGAAATCCTAGAAAGGATTGGGCCAGTTGCATAATGTGTTTCATGTTTGATTGCTTAAGAAATATATACCTAATTCTAATCATGTAATTGATTGGAATGTGATTCAGGTGGAGCAAGAAGGCGTCTTACATGTGCATCCTGTGCACATATTGGACAGGAAGAGAAAAAATCTCTGGAATCGATCCATAGGGCTTGTAAACATCCAATGGACCTAGTATGGTCTTGACACGTGACATGGGAGAATGAGGATGCTATGCGGGTAGAATACCCACATAGTTTTGAAAATTTTGGAAAACTTGTTGGTGTTGTGTAAAGAGTTTCACTGAGGACAGTGCAAAAATAAGGGGAGGGGATTGTAATATCCCCCAGGATGAGACTTGTTGTATTTATGAATTGTAAACATATTTTGTAGGCTGGTGAGCCGAGTATTGATAAGATGGTGGGCTTATGTGTTTCTTGGGCTAGAGAGCCTAAGTGTTAAAGGCCAGGAGCCTGTTTTTGTATATGTAATTATGCAGAA
This sequence comes from Picea sitchensis, assembly GCA_010110895.2. Classification (NCBI taxonomy): domain Eukaryota; kingdom Viridiplantae; phylum Streptophyta; class Pinopsida; order Pinales; family Pinaceae; genus Picea; species Picea sitchensis. The sequence goes on from SNQJ01S0015369.1 coordinate 86,282, forward strand.
CATTAATAAAATATATACATCGATGTGTGCAGACCGACCACGAAGAAAGAGTGATGGGGGACTAATATTCCACATAGTGGGTAAGGGAAAGGGGGATGAAAGGTTGTAAATAGGGGCTAATCTTAGGGGTTTAATTCCTTGAGAATAATAATTTATTATTATTCCAAAGTTGTGTAAAAGACATGTGTTTTTATCCTAAGTCCTGGGGGAGACAACACATGCAACTACAATGTATGCAAAAGGGAACACATGAAGCTCCAGGAAAACAAGTGTCGACCTGGGCGCATGCAGTTAAAGGTTAAAGTGTCAGTTGGATTGGGGATTTGTCCTCCATTCTTCCTTCCTCTATCTGAACAGTGTGGGTTAAAATCTGATCTCTACATACCCTCACACAACACTGAAACTAGAAAACCGTGATGTTTTCCTAAGAAGCCGATGCATCCTCCATGTGAACCATTTGCATTTGCATTCGACCTTTGCGTTGATTCCTTGTCATGCACCCTGAAAACTAGTGGAAAAACCATGGACTGAGTCATGTCTCCTATGCATTTTGTGAACCGACTTTATCTTCCCTTACAGAGCCAAGTCTATACCTGAACCGTTCTGGGGTTGCTACCTTTTGTTTTCCTGAGTGGTGTTGACCAGTTGTTGTTGTTGTTATCCTTACCATGCGGGAATTGAGTTGAACCGTGGTTGAAGAGGCAGGTTGTCAGGCCTGTGATCATCTCTTTCTAGGTGAGAGAGTTGATGGGAAGTGGTTTTCTCCAAGAGAGAGTCGAGCACCAGCTACGGAGCTCTGAGAATTCCTGATCCGACCTATTTCTGACACTGAGAGAGGGAGGTGAAGCAACCGATGGATTGTGTGACAGTTAAGGTGTATACTCCCGGGTGGAACAGGCATGTGGGGAATGAGAGTCTGTGAGTAGTGGGCGTAAGAAGGCTCCTGGGGAGAATCCTTTCGATTTCACTGTGCAATTTTCATGTAACCTTAGACTAGTCTAGGATTCCCTTGCCCGGGGTGGAACTTAGTCCCAGCTCGGGGGTGACGCACTACTGAGCGTGATGAGAAACGAGGTATAAGGTTGGGAGGTTTGTGGAAGGTCTGCACCTAGTTGGTGGAGTTACTCTAGCCTAAAAGATAAGTATCAATTATGTGCTTAATTATGTATTTTATGCATGATTTGTGATGCTTAAATGTTATCATGTATTTCATTGTGTATTTGATTGACTATCTATTACATTAGAATCTAAATGGTAACAATAATTATGTGATTATTGTGATTAAGTGTTTTAATTGATTAAAATGCATGTTATATATCTATGTATATATGTGAATGTTCTTCATAGTAGCATTGCCCGACCTGTTGGTGGTTGGGGACGTTACAATTGTAAACCATCCCCATCTACCTTCCAATATGGATTCAAAATTGTTGCCACTTGTACTACACCCAACATAGATGCCACTTTGTATCATCGGTTAGTTGGTTACCTCTTCTATTTGACTCATATGCCTTGCGATATTTCCTTTGTTGTTGGTCTTGTTTCCTAGTATATGTAAACACCCCATCAAATCTATTGGAAATAATAAAAAATGATACATCGGTATGTCTGGGGTATGGTTTAGTTTGGGATACATTTTAATTTAGGGGGGACTCCTTTATTGGTTCACTAATTCAAATTGGGATCGCGACCCTAATGATCAAAATTCTACTACACATTATGTTTTTAGTCTTGGTTTAGGACCACTCACTTGGGCTTGTAAGAAAAAGCAAGATTTTCTCTTTCTTCGAAAAAAGCAGAGTATCGAGCAACAATTAATGCAAGTCAAGAGGCCTTGTGGCTTCAATAGATCATTTTAGAGTTTGGATTCCTACAACAACGATTGACCACCCTATGACGTGACAATTAGAGTGTTGTCAATCTCACAAAATATCCAATTCAACATCAATGTAGAAAACACATTGAGCTACAAATGCACTTCATGAAAAACCTCATTCATGATCAAGTTCTTGAAGTGATCCTTTTATCCATATATGATCAAGTTATAGACATTTTCACAATGTATCTTACAAAATCAAAGTTTTCCAAGCTTCAATCTATGTTAGGAATTTAGGAAGTTATCATTAAGGTGGGATAGGCTCTAATGCCTCCTTCCTTCTCCTATTGTATCACCTTTGTAAATGTTTCAATCCTATCCCAAGTTGTTCTTAAGGGGGGGGTGTTAGCATATTTATACACTTAGGATTTAGCTAAGATCAACTTGGTCCAATGTGTCTTTAGGTAAAATTTTGTTTTTTTTGTATGCATGTAGTTATACAATCTGATGGTCATGATATGTTCTAGATATAGAGTAATCTGACATCTCATATTCTCCTTGATCTTAATACATATATTTATCTATGGATTAACACCTAATTGGTCCATGAACTATTTAAAGATCGTGGAGCATAATTTGTTGATGATCGATTGTGAGGAAATCTCTTGTAAAATGTTTTTCTTTTGAATTAATATATTTCCTCAAGTGGCCACATGACGCAAGTCGTCCCCTCGACGGCACGGTCGCTCTCACCAGGACCTTCAACAACGCGGCTCGAAGAGTTAACAACTCTTCTGACTCCCTCGGGAGTCTTTTACCCACAGTACACTTCTCGGCGATCTCCCTTTCACCAGTCGGGAAATCGGGTTTCGCGGACTCGCAAACCTTGTGTGCACCTCCCGTGCAATATGAAACTCCGAACCCCGATCCCCGATGGTCAACAGTCAACGGATCGGGATATCACCACTCGCGATGTCAACAACATGCCTTTCAAAACCCCGAGCCCCGAGGTGTCGATTCTCGATCAAACGCCACCTGGACTATCCTATATTTCGGGGCCCCACTCTGCCACGTCACCTTCGGGATTTCGTGGATCGCGAATCCTCGACACAAGTTCCTTGCTGTTAGAAACCCCGAACGCCGAAACCCCGATTCTTCGGATTCGTGCCACCTGTCCCGCCAACGATCGACGGCTCCCACAGAATCGGGAAATCGCTATTCGCGATTTCGACGTGCTTGCAACTCTTGCACTCGCCAACCCCGATATGCCGAAATGCGATGGAAAATGAGCTCCACTTGCGCTTGGAGGTTAGATCTTTATCAAGAGTTCAAGTCGTAGATTCTCTTCCTCTTGAAGAGTCCTTCGCTCCGAAACTTCTCCCGTTCAGGCTGGGTCTATTCCCAAAGTCTTTCCACGGGAATATCCCTCCTGAGCTTGGTCCCTCTTGCTCCTCCAGAGACTCTGTACCAACTGCTCACGCTTGAACTTCGACAATTCTCAAGTGTTGGGTTCCTCCGGACTCTGTGCACTCACTGCGAAATTAGCCCACGCCGTTCTTTTCTTTCCCTCAGACTAACTACTGAGATTTCCAACTTCTCGGCCTGCACTTTCCCTGCTCGACACGAGTAACCCAATTCAACTTCTGGGTGAACGAGAACAAAAGTTCAACTGCTTA
>SNQJ01S0015369.1:95660-122759 GCA_010110895.2 Picea sitchensis
TGATAGTATGGTGGATGGGTTCACATGTAATACTTCCATCCTTAGCTATAGTGGGGATGAAACTTATATATTCGACATCCAATAAACCCATCGCTCGATTTCCATCTCCACCTCCTTGCATTACAATATTAAGTGTTATCTTAGTCACTAATATTGGACTTGATATCAGTTGTAAACCATAATCCAAATTGATGTTTGCATACACCGATATGTGCATTAATAAAATTCTTCGATATTTTTGAATGAAATTTGTTGGATATTTCATTGAAGGGAAGAGATAAGTGCACGTTGCTAGACCAATGGTGAGAAATTGAAGACGAATCTGACAATCTAAGTTTGAAATCCAATCTAAGGGTCTTTTTTGGTCTCTTTCCACTTATTTTATTTGGTGATTTTTGGGTCTTAGGATATTTGTCTTATTCCTTGGCATGGTAAACAATAAAAAATTGTTTGAGCTTGAGGAATAGGTTTAGAACAAGGAAACTCGGTGGATGCTAAAAACAACATGCGGTGTGAAATTCCAACAACAACACCAACATTTGGAAGAATACCCAAGAGTTGATAGTAATTTCTCTTTATTTAACTCTTTCATAGAGATCGAGAGAAAGATTTTGGAAAGAAGACAAATAAGTTGGAAGTTCCTTGGAGAATGATAAATTACACATTCAAATCTAGAATCACGAACAATGGTTACTTGCAAATAGTCTTTTTGTAAGTTTACATGTATTTTTTTAATTTAAGTTGAATTACATTGTAAACGAGTGCATTTTTGGTGGAAATTGACACCCTCCATTTGTTGAGTTTGCATTGAAAATTATGATTGTTAAAGGGTGGAGTTGCAAGAAACCCTTGAGGTCTAAGTTGGTGTCTAAATGAATGAAATTGAAGAACTATTAGAGTTACTGAACACTCTTATACTCTCTATTTTTTACAATATTGTCACAATTGACAATGAAACTCTTCAATATGTTCTAACTTGTTTGCAAGGTTCACAGACCAAAGTAGAATTGCTTTAAACTCAAACTCAACTTCTTCATGATGAACTTCAATGAAAGAATATTCAACATTCTAAACTAGTTTTTGTTTAGAACAACCCTCTATAGAATGATTATGATTATGATCCAGATCAATAGCTAGTTTAGGAGAAACTCGTTGAGCCAACTTCATATACAATTGCATATGAAGATGAAATTTTGCATGAACAAATTCAACTTTCTCTATCTAAGCCAATCATCATAACTTGGGAATAAATCGAAGACAACAAGCACAAAACAAGTATCAGATATGAAAAGGAAGTTTACTTTCATATTCTAGATTATATCAAACCAATCTAGTTCCAAAGTGTTGGATTTCATCAAGAAATTTCATATTCACTTGCTCCAATTCAAGATAATATTCTTAAATTCCAACATTGTCATCGAGTTGGCCACATGGAATATCGATGTTTTGATATTCATCCTTGCGATCATTGTGGAAAGTATAATCATCCTTTAGATAGATGTTCCAAACACAAGAAAACTACAAGATTAAAGAACCACTATGGATGGATCACTTCTTGGCAATGGTCATCAATAGTGAGAAGATATATTGATCATACCAAAGAATTCATTCTCAAGTATTGACACATATTGCAGTTGGAATATTTTCATCTTATCACCTTGTACCTGACATGGGGGGGATAATATTAGTGATTGATAGTCAGGATTCAAGTTTTGAAGTCCTATCAATTGAGTAAGAACAAGTGAGCCAACATCAAAACCATCAACATGATTTGGTTTGTGATTTTACTTAAACCTCCATTTAGTAGAAGACATTAGCTTCCACTAGACAATAATTTGTGGTTATCTTAAACCTCCATTTAGTAGAAGACTTGCATCTTCTACTAGAAAATAGTTTATGGTCATCTGAAAACCTCTATTTAAGAACACTTCCAATTAGCAGATGACATCATATTCTAGCTAAATTAGGAAATTTAATGGGAACCATTGATACATAGAGCCAAGATATGGGATTTTTTGTCTTCCTTAAACTTCCACCACCATTTAGTATAAGACATCAAATTTTTCTATCCTTTTGGTTTATGGTCATCCCAAAACCACCAGATTCAAAGAGCACATTTATCCATTGGCAACTGTCCACTTCCATGTTTTATATCTCTTCTTGGACTCACATACACCCCTTCATATTAAAGGGGGGTATGTTGTAACCTAATCCATTAAGGGATATCGCATCATTCACTTGTGATGGAATATGAATATTCAAGTGAATATGAGTTATCATCAGGAATCCAAGAGACCTCTTGGAAGATGAATGCAAAGTTCATGACCATATATTTATATGTGTATCATATTAATAAAAAAATTATTCCGTTCTTATCTCCATTCGGTGCACTCCAACATCATGAAAAAAAAATTGTGTTATGATCTTTGATCTGGCCGTGTGAGTGGTTTCTTAAGGTGTTCATCATGTGTGGAAATACCCTATTTTCTCGAACCAAATTCTCATCTAGTGCTACAATAGAAAAGGGAATATTAGAGTTGGTACACAATTATGTGTTTGGACCTATGTATGTTTCATCATTAGGTTAACCTATGTACTATATTTCATTCATAGATGATTTCTCAAGGAACACATGATTTATTTCCTCTGAAAAAAATCTGAGGTTTTTGGTGTATTTAAAGTGTTTAACGATTTTGTGGAGAATTAGACAAAGAAGAAAATAAAGGCGTTGAGGAAAATTAATGGTGGATAGTTCTACATGACTAAATTCAAGGAATTATGTAAGAATTTTAAAATAGAAAGGAAAAATACTACTTCATACACACCTCAACATTGTTGCAAAAAGGACGAATAAGGTGTTGATGAAAAAAGTAAGGAGAATGCTCAGTAGTACCAATTTAGGACATAAATTCTAGGAAAATGTAGTGGATATTGCATGTTAGCTAGTAAATCAATCACCCTCCTCATCGTTGGTTGAAAAAAATCCACATGAAGCATGGACTGGTAAATCAAAACTCTCTTAAACATATCATATTTTTTGGTTGTGTTGCTTATGTACATGTTCCAAAGGAAAATAGGAGTAAGTTGGATAATGAAGATGAAAAATGTATCTTTATTGGCTATAAAGATGGAATAAAAGGTTATAAATGTTGGGACCTAATAACTAAGAAGGATATTTATAGTGAGGATGTTGTTTTTGGAGAGGTTAAAGATGTTCCCAAACAAGAAGTCATACCAAAGGTAAATAAAAAGAGATAATAGAGTTTTAGTTTAAGGATGCAAAACCTGACTCAACAGAAGAACATGAATCAAAAGAAGAAAAACCTCATACTCCAATATTAAGGAGATCGATTTGGGAAAGAAGGAAATCAGAAAGGTATACTCCACCTTATTTTTTTCTAGATTTTATTTATCTATTGTTGATGATGATCTCAACACTGTTAGGGAGGAAGTGGATTCAAAGGATGGTAAACTATGGAAGATGGCAATGATTGAACAAATGGATGCCTTGGATAAGAATGAGGCTTGGGATCTATTTGAGTTTTTATCTGGAATAAAACTCATTGGTAGAAAATGAATGTTTAAGAAGAACTTGAATGTAGAAGGTAAAGTGGAGAAATACAAAGCTCACTTAGCAAAAAAAGGATATTTCCAGGTAGAGGGAATTATTTTTTGTGAAATTTGTTCTCCTCTTACTAAATTAACTTCTATTAGATTTATTTTGTCTGTTGTTTCTTCTTTTGATATTGAAGTAGAGTATATGGATGTGAAGAAAAAATTCCTACATGGGGATGTTGAAGAAGAAATCTACATGAAACAACTATAAGGTTTTGCAGTGAATGGAAAGAAAGAGTTGGTTTGCAAGCTTAAAAATTTCATGTATGGGTTAAAACAATCTCCAAGGATGTGGTATCAAAAGTTTGATACTTATGTATTGGGATGTGGTTTCTCAAGAAGGAAAGTTGATCACTATGTGCATTCCAATATAGTTGGTGATCGTTTTATTTATGTGGTCTTGTATGTTGATGATATGTTGTTGATTGGAAGAAAAAAAGGAAATCATCAAGGATGTCAAAACTCATTTGTGTTCTAAATTTGATATGAAATATCTTGGTGTTGGAAAAAAAAATTGGGCATGGAAATTAAAAGAGAGCAATCAAGCGATAAAATATAGTTGAATCAAAGGAAATATGTTGAGACACTATTGCAGAGGTTTATTATGTAGGAATGTAAAATGGTCAAGGTTCATATTCTTGTAGGTGTAAGTTATCTACACATCAATGTCCCAAGACACATGAAGAGGAAGAGGACATGTCTCATGTTCCCTATGCTAGTGTTGATGGTAGTTTGATGTATGTATTGTTCTATACCAGACCAAACATTGTCCATGCAATGGGAATTTTGAGTAGGTATGTGTCAAAACTAGGGAAGGAGCATTGGATAGTTGTAAATAGGGTCTTTAGGTATTTTCATGGCACTACATATTATGGAATTTGCTACCAAGGAAGACATGGACCAAACATATTTTTACATGTACATGGATTTGTTGACATGGACTGAGCTGTATATCTAGATTGTAAAATATCTACAAGTGGTTATGTGTTTAACCTAATTGGAGGAGCAATCAGTTGGGTGAGCAATAGACATTCTGTAGTTGCACTCTCAACTACAGAAGTTGAATACATGGCATCCACTCATGCAAGTAAGGACGCTATATGGTTACAAAGATCATTTTCATGTATTGTGTTTGTACAACATGTTGTAAGGTTATATTGCGATGATCATAGTGCAATATTTCTAGCAAATAACCCTGATCATCATTCTAAAATGAAGCATGTTGATGTTCAATACCACTTTGTGAGAGACATGGTTTAAGAAAAGAAGGTGTTTCTCATGAAGGTTAACATTTTTAATAATGGTGCAGAATCACTAATTAAGTCTATTAATACCAAGAAGTTCTCTTGGTGTAGAGAATCAATGGGCATTGCTACCTTAAATTGTTGATCGTGTAAAACCTGATCCCCCTATATGAAAATAAAACAACAAGTGGGAGAATTTTGGGAATGTGTTATATTATTTTCATAGTTATCTACACAAATTGTATGTTTCACTAAGGGGGTTGCAAGGGGGATTGAAGCCCTAAAAAAATGGGGGTTGTTTTAGGTTTATTTTTCAGCCAATGGTTTTTTGACCCATTGTAACCTGATTCTGGTTAAAGAATCAAGGTTCTAATCTAATCTGGGTTAATTTTTTATGGTTTTGGAAGCTAAAAATCCTATATATTGCATTGTAAATGGTGAAGTTAATAATAGGAGGAATAGAGATGTGGCTATAAGGCTTTTTGGTTTTCTCGATTAAGAGTTTTCAGGGTAAATTTATGCGTAACATGTGTGTTTTTCATTCTAATTTTATAAAAAATATGTATGCATTTTTTTTATTGTAAATATTTAAAAATTACAGTAAGGACTTAGTTTGCATGATACAATTACAAAACAAGAAGAAAGATAAGCAAGTGTAAAGGGATAATCATAAGGGGGAATATTTCATTGAGTTTGTATTGCTTGGTAGAACACTAGGGATGCCAACTATCATCAAGCCTTATTTTGTATTTGATCTTCTTGATAACAAAATTTTGAAATAAATTGTTATCAATGATTTCACATGCTTACTTTCTCATACTACTTTAAACTTGATATTAAAAAACAAAAACAATGTTGAAGCTATTCTTGTCACAATTTTAGTAACACTACGTTTGGAAACTATGTATGAGTCACTCTGTGAATATTTATATGTTGTAAACTAACCATTGGATGATTAAGAAAAATTAAGGAAAATGTGGATGTGAGGAGCACTAAAATAATTTCTTTATTTATCTAGGACTAAGTTTTATTACTCCTTCAGTGAGAAAGGTTTTTCTTATTAAGTAGTCTATTTTATAACATTTATTGAAGAATCCTATGGTTTCCATGTTTATCATAAAATTGTATTATTATTAGGGTTTCAAGATGAGCCCCAAGTATCCATGATGAGACCCTCCATCTTCCATATCAATCCTCAACTGCCCCAAGTAACATATTAGTGCAAAATCCATATTTAATATTGAAGTGGAAGCATTGACTAGTTAATGTTGTGGAAGAACCACTTATTGAATGATACTTGTTGCTAGTTTGATCCCCCATCCATAAGGCACAATGTTGATGATGATACACTTCATTACCTTGACCAATATATTACAATAAGGTGTGATTTGTAGAAGTGAAAAAGGATATGAATATTTCTAATAAAAATTGATACTTATGGACCCACAACCCCTAGTCTCCAGCTCATGTGATCCGAAAATGATCTTTAAAGACTTGGCTAGGTTTTAAGTATGAGTTCATTTACCAATTAGGAATTTATGAAAGAAGAAGAAATTAATGAGATATTATAGAAGCCATCATAAGGAAATGCAAATCATAATACAAGCACAAAGAGAAGAAAACCATAACAACAAAGTTGTTAATGGAGTTTGGCAAGATTGCCTATGTCTCTAGGCCTTTGTCTCAGTGGGTGAGACTTTCTTATTTCTCTTCAATGATTCAAACGTACATCATAAAATTGTCAAAAGTATTACAAAATGCTCTTTCTATGTTCTTCTCGACTTCAAGAATCCAACACAACTGACAACACTGAAAAAGGTTGGACATAGCTCCCAGAATTGACCCGCAAAGTTTGCTTCCTCAATGGCTTCCCTGCATAAAAATGGCTTTGGATTTCAAATTCCTCAGCATTTCTCCTATTTTGAACCTCCCTAATGCTGATAAGAACCCCTAGTTTATATATATGTAAAGTTTATATATTCTGAACCTCCCAACTTCCTCCCAATATCTGGCCTCAAATCGGGCTCCAAATCCTCCAATAATGGCTAAAATCCATTAAAACCAGGTTGAAAATCAACAAAAAAATCATATTATATGGTCAAAAACCCATTTTAGGAAAAAATACAGGTGCAACCCCCTTCTCCCAGGATCCTGATCATATGTGCGCTTCCATATGGCCAAGCGTCAGGCGTTGGCCCGTAACCCTTCATTCAAGCCCCCAAATCTTGATCGTATGGCACCATGTCCCTGGTGCTAACCCTGATCTAGGTGGATATCGGTGGCCAATCACCTATTCCACTGGCTTGAAAAATAGTTTTCCACCTTGGCAGTTTTTCGGGTTCCAAACTTTCGGGGCCATCTTGAGACCCCAAACGATGTTTTTTGGGGATTTTGGGGCCAGGTGACTGCTTGAGGCACTTTCCTAGGCTAGTCGAAAATTGTTCTTCTCTGTTAGACCTTTCCAACAGGTTATTGTGCGCCTAAAACAGAGATCGTATGCAAAAGTTATGACCCCGGGAAGTTGATGTAATAACTTACCCAAACTGGGCCCACATGAATAGAAAACCAATTTTACTGTATCTCTGTTATTTTGTGTTAAGCGTATTTTAATAATTTGTATTCATTTCATTCTTCTCATAAAATCCATATCAAACCCTCCACGTGCCTCCACATAATGCTTGTAGCCCCTGGTTCGTAGCCCCAGTCATGTAGGGTGTCAAGTGCCCTCACATTGGCCCCCTTTGACAAGGGCTTATCCCACAACAATCACCAATTTGCAATTAAAATAGAGGTTTATCCACATGTCTTAACGAGTACCATAAATATCGATTGGTTAGTGGGTTTGGTGTAGTCTGTTGGTGCCACCAAAGGTCATGGGTTCGAAACTCATGGAGTGCCAACAAATATTTTTCCTTAGCCAACATTGGAAAAATCTGGGGTGCCACATGGCACCCTCTGATTGGGACATGTGTCACCCTATGATTGGACCATATGATCCAGTCAACACCCAGTCAACATGCATATTTAGTTGCCACATCATCGTTGTACATCCCAGTTACCTATCTAGTAAGCTGCCATGTCAACATCCGTACAACCCAGTCACCCTGCCACATCAGCTTCTGTACAGCCCAATCACCTTTCCATGTCATCTTTCATATAGCCACCTATCTTCGGTACTTCCATGTGTTAGCCTATCATTGGCCCACGTCACATATGGGATGCCACATGTCATTCATACAGTGCCATGTGTCAATTCTGTACTGGTCCAATTTAGCCCAAAAATTCCAAAACTGAGTGACATGTGTCACCTCCTGGTGATGCCACATTTCCTTACTGATGTCATCATGATGTAATGTTGACATCACCTTTCATATTGCTGAGTTCAGCATTATGGCTTGTTGACTTTGACCAGTTTGACTTTTTGCATGTTTGGGAAATCGATCAGAATGTGATATCTTTCACATACATTGTCCATTTGCAAAAACAATTATATGGTCGGAATCGATACGATGAGCCAAACACAATGGCGCTAGTTTCGTCCGATTCAGGTAACTTTGATTTTTAGGCCTTCCTGGATCCATTTTGGATCATGCCTCCCCACTAAGACCTTTTGGTCCTCCAAAAGGGTATTAACCAGTCATCATGTGCGGGATAGGCCACCCCACTTTTCCTTTGTCTCTAAACTTTGTCCTGTGCACCTGTCTTATCATAATCAATTGTAAAACAACCATGAAAACTGACAACATATTGTTAGCCACTTGTACTCTTTCACATCTTACTAAAGCCACTACTATCCATGTTGAAAACATCAGCAGCTATAACATCAGAAATATGACTGCAAATGAGCTAATATGTTTGAAGTGCTTGCACAACATTATCTTATATTGAAGCAAAGCATGATTGAACTTCCATTCTACAACCATATCATGTTCATGCTTAAGATCAATTGCTTTACTTGGCACAATTATAGGTGTGTTGGTTGCATAAGCTTCCTTCCTTAATTGGTCCATTGTTTGAAGAGATCAATTTTCTTTTATGTGATGAGCATGTACAACATATCCATTTCCTTATTTAGTTAAGTGATATTGATTATGTTCCCTATAGAATATTTTTTTGTGATCATACAAGTAAGGGTTGCCTAAGACCATTCCAAATTCATTGAGTGGCACCACATCACACATTACCTCATCCACAAACTTTGATGAAATTGCAAACTTTAAAGTGCATTGCTTTGTTATGTTTAATTTACAATTGTTTCTTATCCATTTAAGTGAGTAAGGTTTATGATGTAGTTTAGTTGTCAATCCCAATTGTTTAACCACTTCCTCTGAAATCAAGTTAGATTGAGATCCACTATCTATCAAAGTGTCGATCTTAGCATGTTTCATTATCACCCTTATGTGAAACAATTTACTTCTAGAATCATATCCATCACCAATTTTACCTGTCAAACCAACTATTGTGATCTTAGTCTCATCACCTGAATCATATCCCAAGTCTGTTGGTTGTGTTGTTGTTGCAACTGTTTTCCTCCCTTTCCTCTCTTTGAACTACTTTAGTCTCTTCTTTGGATGCAATTGCCAGCAATAGTCATCATCGTTCCCTTCTTTCTTGCAATGCTTGCAAGAGAGCTTCTCTTCCTTTCTTGTCACTGAATTTTATTTCTTTCCATTCCCCTTTATTTTGTACTCTTTCCTTGAAGATGATTCCCCTGATACACCAACTCCTATTTTCCCTGCTTCAATGTGTTTTTCTAGAACATAAACCTCATCAAGATTAAATACAGTGTTTCGAATATGTGCAGGTAAACCTCCTATATACTTCATAAGAGTTTCTTGGGTATGTAATGGAATATTCAACAATAATGTCATCTTACGAAATTCATCTGTGTATTCTTCCATTGTTTGTCCCTTTCTTAGTTTAATACTTTTCCATTCAATTAAAGCCTTCTCTTTATAACCCAGACGATAAAATTTCTTTCTAAGTGAAAAAACAAAATCTTTCCATGATGGAAATACATTGCCAACTTTTTGGGTGCTATTTTGCAACTTACTCTGCCACCAGATGAGTGTTGTGCCTGCAAGAGGAAGCGATGCCAACTTGATTTGAGTTTCCTCATCCTTGATTTGTTGCACACTGAAATAAACTTCCATCATACTAACCCAGTTATCAATCCTCTCAACATTGACTTCACCATCATACATGGGAAATTCAAATTTCACATCAAGCTTAAGTAAAGGCATATCATGTTTATGTTTATGGGAATGTTTTCTTGCGATGGATTTGGAACTTGTACTTGAAGAAGAACAAGTTGATGGAGAAGAAGGAGGTTTAGGAGGATCCTCTCCTTATTAACTTTTGTCTTGTTTAGAAGATTCCCCTTGGAAATGCCTCTTATGTTCCAAGTAATCCTCATATAAGACCTTTACCATCTCATACATGGTGAATAAAGTCTTTTGCAACTCTATATCATTTTGAGACATTCCTTCTTCTATTGTCATCTCCTTTGAGAAGTCCTCTTTATCGATCCAATCTCAGGATACCCCTCTACAAGCTTGTCTTCACCATACTCATATTTTCCCTTGTCATCATGCAAAATAAAAAACCAACCATTAACATGCTTTGATACCAATTGATCGAAAATGATCTTTAAAGACTTGGCTAAGTTTTAAGCATGAGTTCATTTACCAATATTATAGCATCCATCATAAGGAAATGTATATCTGAATACAAGCACAAAGAGAAGCAAACCATAACAAGAATGTTGTTAACGGAGTTCATCAAGATTTCCTATATCTCCGGGCCTTTGTCTCAGTGGGTGAGGCTCTCTTATTTCTCTTCAATGATTCAAAAGTACATCAGAAAAGTTTCAAAAGGATTATAAACTGTCCAGCTATGTTTTTCTTGACCTCAAGAATCCAACACAACTAACGGCACTGAAAAAGGTTGAGCATAGCTCCTGGAATTGGCCCGCAAAGTTTGCTTCCTCAATGGATTCCCTTCATAAAAATGGATTTGGCTTTCAAATTCCTCAGCATTTATCCTATTTTGAACCTCCCTAATGCTGCTAAGAACCCCTAGTTTATATATATGTGGAGTTGGTATCAACCTCCCAACTTCCTCCCAATATCTGGCCTCAAATCGAGCTCCAAATCCTCCAATAATGGCTAAAATCCATTAAAAATAGGTTGAAAATCAACAAAAAATCATATTATATGGTCAAAAACCAATTTTTGGCAAAAATGCAGGTGCAACCCCCTTCTCCCGAGCTCCTGGTCATATGCGCACTTCCATATAGCCAAGCAATAGGCGTTGGCCCCTAACGCTTCGTTCAAGCCCCAAATCTCGGTCGTATGACACCATGTGCCCTAGTGCTAACCCTCCACATGTCTCCACATAACAGTTGTATCCCCTAGTTCATATCCCCCGATCGTGTGGGGTGCCAAGTGCCCTCGTGTTGGCCCCCTCCCACCAGGGATTAGCCCACAACAACCCCCAATTTGCAATTCAAATTGAGGTTTAGCCACATGGCTTAACAAGTACCATAAATCTCGGTTGGTTAGCGGGTTTGGTGTAGTCCATTGGAACCACTGGAGGTCATGGGTTCGAAACTCATGGAGTGCCAACAAATGTTTTTCCTTAGCCAACGTTGGAAAAATCTTGGGTGCCACGTGGTGCCCTCTGATTGGGCCATGTGTCACCCTGTGATTGGACCGTATGTTGATATTATGGTAGCTTTGGGAGGTATGAACCTCCATTGTGACCTTTGACAAGATTAGAATGTTCCAGAAGAAATAAAAGAAGTGAACATAACCCTAGAAAAGATGTCGAATGAGAGAGATAATTAATATGAATTAATTACTACCCAGAATGAGAATTTGGCCCAGGAAGTCTGCCAGGATTACTATAAATACAGGGCGCCAGTATTTCATTTGACACACTTCTCAGAATTGCAGACATGGCACTTGTACGCACTGCAGCCTGGCAATCTTATGCACAAGTTCTGTAGAAGGTGTTGTCACCAGTTCTGAAGCCTATTGCTTCTATCTTTTGGGTTGGACTCTCTGATCAGATTTGGTTACTTCTTTCGTGGTGCATTAGCCTTGCTTGGCTATTGGATTTCTACCATCATTCGTCTCTCTATCAAGGTCAAGGTGCTCGAAGGGTGGCTTCGGCCTATGGTTGGGTGACAATAATGATATTGTCAATGGTAAAATGAGAACATTCTAATAGGTTATGGGCCCACACCTCCTTCACTCAGTCTAACTACTAGAAGGAATCATAACCATTAGAATATTAAGCTTGCTAAAGGACTGCCGCTAGTGTTACTAGCAGGAGCAGCTTCCAAGACATTGTCTCTAGGGTTACTAGTAGGAGCAGTTGCAGAAACCCTAAGACCCCGATCTAGCACCTTGTGATGGAACATCTCATTCAAGAAGAAGGTATTCAAGTGTGCCTTAGTCCAGTGCATCTCTTGGCACTTTCAGAAGGCACAAAAGTCAAATTTGAAGTTTTGGATCAAGGCATGACCAGTCACTAGTCAACCGAAGACATGAGTGAAAAGACTAGTTACCTACACTACTCATCACTCATAGGAACGATTGAAGATGACATGTGGCTAATTGATAGTGGAGATTCTAGGCACATGATGAGAGATCAAGCCAGACTCTCAAGTTTAAATGAGAAGAAGACATTGTACAAGGTAGATCTTGGAGACAAAAGCACTTATACCCAGTCAAAGGATTTGGACAAGCCTCCATCAAATTGAAAATAGGTAACAATGTTCATTTGAGTAATGTCTTATATGCACTTTGTTTAGAAAAGAAACTTGTATCCATATCTTGCCTAGAAGATAAAGGAAACATAATAGCTTTCGTAGATGGAAAAGAGTTATCTTTGCATTAAGACTCCAGCATAGAGAATGCTAGGGTTATTGGAACCCGTGAAGGAAATATATATAGACTACTAGAAAAAAATGAAGAAGCTCTTGTACATGATGAAGTCAATCCCAATGAACTTTGGCACAGAAGGTACGCTCATATTAACTATCAAGCATTACCTTTTCTCAAAAATATGGTTGAAGGAATACCAGAATTGCAGTCTACACATGAAGGAATTTGCAAAGGATGTGCTCTTGGAAAGAATGTCAAGAAACCATTTCCAAGCAACAACAATAGATCTAAGGAGATTCTAGATCTAATACACTCAGATGTTTGTGGTCTGATTCCAGTCAAATCTCTAGGAGGTTCTCTTTACTATGTACTATTCATAGATGATTATTCAAGAAAGACTTGGTTATATCTTCTGAAGACAAAGGATGAAGTATTCAACAAGTTTCAAGAATTCAAAGCAGAGATAAAGAACCTCACAAACAAGAAAATAAATACCTTAAGAATAGATAATGGAGGAGACTACACATCAAAGGAATTTGTTGCATTCTGTAAAGCAAGGATTAGGAGGGAGTTGATTGTTCCTCGTAATCCTCAACAAAATGGTGTAGCAGAAAGAAAGAACGGATCTATTGAAGAAATTGTGAAGGCACTAGTAAACGATCAAGGTTTATCCATGTTCTTATGGGGAAAAGCATCCATGAAAACAATATATTTCCAGAATAGAAGTCCTCACCGCATACTAAAGGAAATGACTCGAAAAGAAACCTTCTCAGGTAAGAAACCTAATGTGGAAACCCTAAGAATATTTGGATGTCCTATTTACTCTCACATTCCCAAGGACAAAAGGAATAAATTAGAACCCTCGGGAAAGAAGGGCATATTCGTGGGATATAGAGAATAATCCAAGGTTTATAGAATCTATATTCCGGAACAACATAAGATTGAAGTCAGCAGAGACGTGACCTTCAATGAAAATATGGATTTCAAGAAATCCATAGAAGAAACTATAGAAGAAGAAGAGCATGAAGAGCCTATTGAAGAAAGCACAGAAAACCAGAATGAAGAAAAGGAACAACCTGATCATCCTATGCAACCATGTGAGACCATTGATTTAGACACCGTACCTAAGACCAAGAAACGACCAGCTTGATTTGAAGCTACCTTACAAGAAGCATAAAAACTCAAGGCCCCAGATGGGACATTCAGAAAAAGAAAGAAGCCTAAAATATTCTCAAGCTATGAAACATGTGAAGACCTACACCATTTTAAGAAGCATTTCAAAGAGCAATGGAAAGAATCTGTAAATGAGAGAACACACATAATCCATCATGAAAATGATGTCACAAAGTGAAATTATTACTGAGACTTAAGAAAAATGGAGTGGTAGCTTCAAAATGGGTATATAAGATTAAACATGGAGTGGGCGGAAGCCTGGATAAATATAAAGAAATAATCCTAGCTATAGGGTTCTCCCCGAATGAGGGATAAGACTATGACGAAACATTTTATCTGGTTTCTATATATACTTCCATTAGAGCTGTCATATCTTGTCGCTTCATGGGATGGAGTTTACATCAGATGGATGTAAAAAAAAACTTTCCTCAGTAAGGAGAAATGAAGAAGAAGTATATTGAACAACCTCAAGGGTTTGAAGTACGTTCGAGACACTCATGTTTGTAGACTAAAGAGAAGCCTTATATGTAATCAAAAGCAAGCTCCAAAGAGCATTGAAATAGGCAGGAGATATCTAGCGAGACTTGACTTCCATTAGAGCTATCATATCTCTTGTCGCTTCCATGGGATGGAGTTTACATCAGATGGATGTAAAAACAACTTTCCTCAATGGAGAAATCGAAGAAGAAGTATATATTGAAAAACCTCAAGGGTTTGAAGTACATTCTAGAGAATATCATGTTTGCAAACTAAAGAAAGACTTATATGGAATCAAGCAAGCTCCAAGAGCTTGGTATGCTAGAATAGACAGATATCTAACGAGACTTCGTTTCTCCAAAAGTCATGCAGATCCAAACCTTTACTACAACGTCGTGAAGAATGCACCTGTGATTCTACTACTATATGTTGGTGATCTATTCCTAACAGGTGAAGAGTCTCTCATCATCGAGTGCAAAAAGGAACTAGCTTATGAGTTTGATATGAAAGATCTTGGTCTCATGCATTATTACTTGGGACTAGAAGTATGGCAGAAGTGTGGTGAAGTATTCCTTGGACAAGGAAAGTATGCAATAAATATTCTCCAGAAGTTTGGAATGATGGATTGCAAATCCATGGACACTCCTATGACTATAGAAATAAGAAGAGTAAGAGATTTAGATTCTGATCCAGTAATCCATCACTATATCGACAATTGATTGGGTCACTGATGTATTTGGTAAATACTTGACCAGATATTTGCTTTGTCGTGAACACACTAAGCCAGTTCCAGGTGGAACTTAGACATGAGCATTGGATAACTGCAAAGCATGTCCTAAGATATATTCATGGGACAATAAACTATGTTCTAAGATAGACCACATCCAGTGATATACAACTTCATGGATTCACAGATTCAGATTGGGAAGGAAGTGCAGAACACAGAAAGAGTACTTCAGGGATATGTTTCAGCTTGGGCTCCGCTGTGATATCTTGGGGCAGCGGGGAACAGAAGTCTGTCACACTCAGCACAGTAGAAGCAAAATATATCGCATCATGTGAGGCATGCACAGAGGCAATATGGCTAAGAAATCTAATCTCCAATTTATTTGATCAGGTTCCAGATTCAACCATAATACATTGTGACAATCAGAGTTATATAAGGCTATCAGAACACCCAGTGTTTCATGAATGGTAGAAACATATTGAGATAAAATAATACTTGATTCGATATAAATTCCAGGAAGGAGAAGTAAATCTCCAGTATATCCCCAGAGATGAGTAGACAACAGATATCCTAACAAAGCCTCTCTCTAGAATAAAGTTTTCATATTTTCGAGACAAATTGGGGATCATGGAAATAACTCCCTTAGTCGAAAGGGAATAAATGACTCTCCAGGTTGGGAGGGAGCACTGACATTTTATTCAATTAAGGACAGTCATTTTCAAGTTTGAAAAATGGTCCAGCTTGGGCAGTTCCTGTCCATATTCGGAAAGTGGTTTGAGATTTCTGACAGACAGGCATTTTCCAGTTTGGAAAATGGTCCAGATCGAACAATCATTTTTGTAATGAAAATGGTTCGATGAATTTTTGATGTACCATAGATAGCGATTTACCATTGTGGTTAGAATGGGGAATGGTCTAGGGCAGTCTCTCTTCTTGAGGGTTACTCAAGAAGACTGGCCTGCCTTGTCAGACAACGATTTCCCATTGTGGTTAACATGGGGAATGGTTCGTTTTGGAGGTTGGTGCAGGACAGTCATTTCCTTAGGAAATGGTACAGACAATCATTAGGGTAGATTAATTCTCTCTAGGTTTCACTTTGTTTAATGTCGAAGGAATGGCCCAGGGTGGGGAATGGTCTAGGTTCTGCAATTAGGGACATGCATTCCTTAGGGCAGACTCATTCTCTCTAGCTTGCACTTTGTTTAGTGCCAGAGGAATGTCCCAGGGTGGGGAATGGTCCAAGCTCATAAATCAGGAGATTTATTCTTCCTTGCTTGAGAAGAATAGTCCAAATAGATCATCATTGATGTTCTACTTTGAGGGAAGATACTCTTTCAGATCTCACAGATGTGAGTGAAAGAATGGCCCAGATGATTCAGTTTATATCATAACAATATTTTTTGTGGAGGTTGATATCAGATGATTGTTATGGAGGCTTCATGTCTCTAGACAATAGAGATATGTTCCTATGGAGGATATGTTCCACTGTTTGTGACTATGTGTCATGGTTTAAGTAGTTGTGTACTATCGTGGATAAACACAGTTGTGTTCTATCAATTGATATTGTACTTGTTGTCATGGAAATTATCCAGTTAGATAATAATGACAGTGCTTGTGATGCTACAAGTCGAATGATTTGTTTGTGCTCAAGACCATTATCAGTTATACCTCCCTAGTTAGGAGGGAGTGTTGATAGTATGGTAGCTTCGGGAGGTATGAACCTCCATTGTGACCTTTGACATGATTAGAATGTTCTGAAAGAAAGAAAAGAAGTGAATGTAACCCTATAAAAGATGTTGGCTGAGAGAGATAAATAATATGAATTAATTAGTACCCAGAATGAGAAGTTGGCCCAGACAATCTGCCAAGATTACTATAAATACAGGGCGTCAGTCTTTCATTTGACACACTTCTCAGAATTGCAGACAGGGCACTTGTGCGCACTACAATCTGGAAGTCTTGTGCGTAAGTTCTGGAGAAGGTGTTGCTGCCAGTTCTGAAGCCTATTACTTCTATCTTTTGGGTTGGACTCTCTAATCATATTTGGTTACTTCTTGCTTGGTGCATTATCCTTGCTTGGCTATTGGATTGCTACCAAGATTCTTCTCTCTGTCAAGGTCAAAGTGCTCGGAGGGTGGCTTTGGCCTATGGTTGGGTGACAATAGTGATATTGTCAATGGTAAAATGAGCACATTCTAACACCATATGATCCAGTCGACATGCATATTCAGTTTCCATGTCACCACCGTACAACCCAGTCACATGTCCAGTCAGTTGCCACGTCAACATCTGTACAGCCCTGTCACCCTACCACATCAGCTTTCGTACATTCAAGTCACCCTACCACATCATCTTATGTACAACCACCTATTGTTCGTACTGTCACATGTCATCATGTCATTGGGCCACATCACATGTGAACTACCACGTGTCATTCGTATAGTGCCACGTGTCAATTCCATACTGGTCCAACTCAACCCAAAAATGCCAAAACTGAGTGGCATGTGTCACCTCCTGGTGATGCCACGTGTCCATGTTGATGTCATGCTGACATCACCTATCGTACGGATGATGTCAACAATACGGCATGTTGACTTTGACCAATTTGACTTTTTACATGTTTGGGAAATCGGTCAGAACGCGATATCTTTCGCATATGACATCCATTTGCGAAAAACATTATATGGTCGGAATCAACACAATGAGTCGGATGCAATGGCGTTGGTTTTGTCTGATTTCAAGAACTTTGATTTTTAGGCCTTCCTGGATCCATTTTGGATCATCATGACACCACACACCCATGAAGAACCATGCCATGATTATGACACATCTATTTGTCATTAATACACTATGGGATGACAAAATATTTTTCAAATCCTTCACAATCTCACATGTATGATCAATTGAAGCACTTGGAAACTCAACCATTTTCTAAGTGATTCAATTGATATTAGATGTGATATTGTGAAAGGATACAAACAATATTCTTTCATTTCATTGTGTAATAATGACAAATGCATGTGTTGAGATTGTACGATCAATTAAAGCACTTAGAAAACTAACCATTTTCTAAGTGTTTCAATTGGTATTACATGTGATATTGTGAAAGGATTTGAAAAATATTATATCATGTTATAGTGTAATAATGACAAATACATGTTTCATAATGGTAGCATTGTTTTTTGTGGGATTGGGAATAGTGCATAGATGAGGGATTTCTACATTTCGGTACTCAGCTCTGGTCAAAGACAACCAACTCAAGTATCAGAGTCAAAGTTAAAAATGTTGAAACTTTTTTTTGAGATTTCATTTTGTTGATACCATATGCTCTGTTGTTGAAATACCAATCTGGGTTTCCTATCATTTTAGGAAAATAAATGGATAACCTAAGTGTTCAATATTGATAGGTATTTTATTTTTATTACTCTTTGAAATTTTCAAAAATTAATCATGAATTCTTTATAAATTAATCAAGAAAGATTTGATGGTCACTACAAGATAGATGAACCTTTGCCCCTAATTCAAAGTAATAAGTTGTCATGTCTAACCTTTTTGAAAATAAAAATGAGGGTATTTTAAGAAACTTAGATTGTGGAGAAAAGAGAAGGAACTCCTCTGGTGCTATGAAACTTGAGGGTTTGGGATTTCTTGTCTAGAAAAAGGTTAGGGTGTCCCACAACCACTCATGGCTATGGCTAGGGGAGAGAGTGTGGCTCTCTCCTACAACAAGATTCTAGCAAGCCATCACAATGACCCAAGCAACCCCTCCCTAAATTAGCATGAAAACAACCAACGTCGATCTAATACCTCAAGAACCAATAAGGGTAATAATAACTAAATAAATTCTCAACCAACAAGTTGTGAAAAGAGAGACCATATCCATGGTATCTCTGGAACCACACCAACTTGTTTACCAAAGGCTAAGGAAAATATAAAATATCATATTACTTCTACCAAAATTGGAAGCTACATACATTTCATGCAAGACCACAACTTAATAGGAAAATTCTTGGGCATATAGCCCACTGAGAAATCCCTCACATGGTGGATCAAAACAACTTGGAAACCCAAAGTTCATATTGACCTCAAGGTGGGCTCCAAAGAGTTTTTTACATCCATGTTTCCCATCTAGAGGATAGAGATCAAGTCTTGGAAAATGGACCATTAAATTTTCAACTTAGCAGGGCTTCACTTCTAACTCTGGATGAAACATCATCCCCAAAAAGGATAATTTTACCACCACTCTTGCTTGGATCTGCCTTTAATCTCTCCCACATGAATTTTGGGATGCAAAAAGTTTGGAAGGCATTGGAAATACCCTAGGGTATTTTGTGAAAATTTTGGAAGTCACCAAGCTAGTTCATTATACCTCTTATGCACTCATATGTGTATACATCAATATCTCTAAGGCCCTACCAAAATCAATCAGCCTCAGTTATCAAGACAATGAATGGGTGCAAACCTTTGATTTTGATCACATACTCTTTCATTGTTGAAGATACCATGAACATGGTCATCTGTTTCAAGACTACCCCTTGAATGTTCATCCACAATCTGTACAAACATCCCCATTAAGGGATGTTGAGGGATTCGAGTAGGTGTCAGAACGAAGAAAATCGTAAATAAAACTTGATCCCCCTCGATCCAAAAGAGACATCAAAACAATTCATTCCTTTAAAATCCTCTCCCATGGTGAAGAAGGACAGGATACAACTCCTCATCAAGAGACTCAACCAAAGTTGGACCCCAAGAATGACTATGAATTGAATGATAGTTCCAAGCACCACAAAACCATGGATATAAACTCCTTAGACCTGGTCAATGGAGAAGAGGAAATGCAAGAGGATTTTTCTGAATAGATCGATTCAGAAGATGGCGATGAGATGGATCTCATTGAATTAGATCACCAATCCATTGCAACATATTGTGAGCGACAAGACCCAAATTCTATACTAGAGAAACAGGTCAAAATTTTGAAAGATTTCATTTTCCACAACTAGATCTATAGAGAACTAATTTCCAAAGAAAAAAACTTCTTTTTTTCCTCATTAGGAATCAAAACTCATTCTTCTCATGATAACTCCAAACCCTCTAGGGAGAAAAAAAAGGAGGTTGTAGAAGCAACAAGTAGATTCTCCAAGAATTGGATGAACTTCTGGTTAAATCAAGTCGTATTGCCTTGATTACCATAAACATACCCCTCCTCCCCCCCATTTTCATGAATATTGTCTCCTAGAATATCTCAGGCCTCAATGGTAAAACCAAAAATAAGCTTCTCAAGTAAAAAATTCTTAAATAAAAACCAACCTTAGTCATGCTACAAGAAATGAAATGCCTTAGTAATCTATTTTCAACTTTATCCCCCCACATTTGATAAGGATCCAAATCCATCTCAGTTGACTCATAGGGTGTAGTAGGAGGTATTTTACTCCTACGGAACCTAAAAGAAGTCTCCTTGTCCATTTTTTTCTCAACCAAATACTCTCTCTCAGATTGCTTCCAGCTAGTGGGTTCCTCAAAACCCAAATTTCTCACCGACGTCTATGGCCCCAATTACACCTTGGAAAAACTCTAATTCCTTAAATACATCCATAACCTCAAGCCAATCATAGGCATCAATCATTGTCTCATCGGTGAGGACTTCAACAGAATTACCTCCCTTGTTGAAAAGATGGGGGGCATCAAAAGACTCAACAGTGACTCTCAAAAATTAAATGAAACAATTCCACTTCTAAATGTAGTTGATATAGAAACTTTGAATGGATTGCACACCTGGAACAATCGATGAGGGGGAAATCATCAGGTAACCTCTAGGATGGACTGCTTCTTGGTATTTGAATCTCTAATTTTATGTATCCTTCATTAATCATCATTCATCCTTCCCAATGGAAGATAAAATCATTGGCCTATCAAGTTAGAACTTGATCTCAAAGGAATCACATTTAATCGATTGTTCTGATTCAAAATATTTTGGCTTGAGCATCCCAATTTATAGGAAAACATTAAACTCTAGTGGGAGGAATCTGATCCTAACTCTAGCTCTCCAATGTATATATTCCAACAAAATCTCAATCACATCAAGAAACGTCTTACAATATGGAACAAGGAGTGATTTGGAAATATTTTCAAACCCAAAGAAGAACTAGAGAATCAAATGGAGCATATTCAACAAGAAATGATCCTAGAAGTAAGAACAAAGCAACTGATAAAAGAGGAAGTGAAACTCAAATCCTAGCTCAACATCCAGGATAGATAAGAGGTTTTGCTTTGGAAGAAAAAATAAATAATCATATGAATCAAAGAAGAAGATAATAATTCGAAATTCTTTCATAGATCCATGGTACATAGGCGTCATCATAATCCCATCTCTTCACTAAAATACAACCAAGGTAACATACTTACAAACATGCAGATATGGAGTAGTAACTTGTAAATTTCTATAAATCTCTCCTCTCTGAGCCTATAGAGGAAATAATACTTTCAATATAAAAAATCACTCGCTACATTCCCCAACTAGTCTCACTCGAGAAAAATGAGGCCCTAATGTGCCCCATTTCCCTTGAGAAAGTGGAACAAGTGATCTTCTAAGTGCCTAAAGGAAAATCATTGGGCCCATATGGATTTACCATCGATTTCTTTCAATCCTAATGGTCCATTATAAAAAATGATGTATGGGCCTTGGTTGAGGGGTCTCGCTAATTTTCCAACGTTCTCCTAGCCTTGAACGCCACCTTCCTCACCCTAATTCCCAAGGACGAAAAAGTGGAGGACCCAAGTAAATTCCATCCCTTTTCCCTTTGCAATGTGGTATACAATATTATCATGAAGTTCATAGACATTCACCTAAATCCCCTCCTCCTCTATCTGATCTCTCAAGAAAAAAATGGTTATGTGGAAGGTAGGAAAATCTTGTATGGGGTCATCCTTGTGCATGAAATTATCCACTCTCTCAAAACTACTAGATCCCCAAGCATGCTCATAAAACTAGACATGTTAAAGGCCTTTGATAATCTCAATTGGAAATACATCCACCATGTCCTCCAGGATTTTGGATTCTCCCCTCTATGGATCAAATAGAGCTTGACCATCACTTCCTCTTCCTTTTTCTCTATCCTGGTTAATGGTTCCCCCTAGGCCACCTTCTCTCCTTGTTGAGGAATTCGGTGGGGAGACCCACTTTCACATTTCCTCTTCATATTAATGGCAGAAGGTCTTGGAAAATCCTCAAAGAAATTGTAGCGGACAACAAAATAAGAGGCCTCGGGCTACATGGATTCCTACCTCCCACCAACAATTTGTTTATGATACCATGATCATGTCCCAACACACTGTTCGAGAATCCATATTTATACAATAGGTCCTCTATGAATTCATGGATTCCTAAGGTACTTCCATCAATCACTCAAAATATCAATTATTTTTCTTTAACATTTCTCCTACAATACATGCCCACATTTCCAGTATTCTTGGCTTTCAAAGGAGCTCCCTTCCATTCAAATACCTCGATGACCCTTTAATTGAAAATGGACTATGCAATTATTCCTTGGAATATCTTCTCTGTAGAATGAATTGAAATCTTTCCAATTGGTCTTTCTAATTGGTAAACATTTGGGGCACCTGGTATTACTCAAATATATCCTGCGATCAGTGCCACTCTAACTGTTTTTAGCTCTTGCAGCCCCAAAATCTATTTTTAAAGTAGTTTCATAACCTTCGGAGAACTTTATTGTGGGGAGGGGCACATAAAGATGGAAAAATGGGCTATGGTTTCCTGGAATAATCTATTCCTACCCAAACTCAAAAGGGATCTTGGACTTCAAGACCCGAAAATTCTCAGTTTGGTTCTTGGTGCCAAAACATGGTGGCACTGGATCAATACTAATGACAACCTCTGGAGTTGTAGTTGGCATGTGAAATATTGCACCCACATGGAAACCCACAATCTCATATGGCTAGAAGGCCACATCCCAAGGTCCCTAATTTGGAATGTTTCCTAGAACAAGAAAGATCTCATCCATTAACATCGCTTCTAGGAGGTATGGGATGGCATCCACTCTCTATTTTGGTATGATGCTTGGCGGAAAAAACCTCTTCTCAAATCATTTCATGAACTTCACTCCTTACAAGATATTATTACCATAAGAAACAAATGTTGTCTTCACCAATATTGGCTTCCTCCTCTCTCTGGATATTAATGGCGCACCTAGCTCCCCAAGGATCAATGGAATTCACTCCCACTTAATCTAAATTGGGACAACTTCTGGCAGAATCTCTCAAACAAAAAAACAAGTTATAAGATGAACTGGATAAACTTCATTGTGGTTACAAACCTGTAGGTTGATTTAACCTTTCTGAATCATATCACTTAGCATAAGGGCATCAGGACCAACCTTCATCAGATCTCTAGGTAAAAATATGGTTGCAAAACTTGTGGCCAAAATTTTATGTCTTCCTCCGGTCATTGGCCCACAACAAAATCCTCACCTGAGACAATCGTATTCGTCAAGGCTTCTTCAACCATATCCTCTGTGCACTATGCTCTCACGATGGAGAAACCATGGAGAATATATTAAATTTATATTCCTTTCCTTCAATATTGTGGGATCAAGGATCTCTTCTCTTCTACATATTTTATCACAATAGAAATAGTCTCTCTCCAACGATTGGGCACTGGTGAAATTTTATTTTTTCCAACCAATCCTAAATCGATCCTGGAAAATCTTCCCTGGTTTTTTTCTTTGGTAATTATAGAAGGAACAAAATCGTATAAACTTCAAAAACAATCACATGGGAATAGATCTCTTGTGGAGGAAAATCAAAAGAAACATTAGAGAGACCACTTTAACTACCCAATGGTCGAACCAGGATTGGAAATGTACCACTCAATAACACCATATCTTAAAGGACATGGATCTGCACCTCTCCTCTTCCACCTCCTACAATCAAAGAGTAACCACGAGTGTCACTTTCCATATATTTTGGGCTCCTCCTCCCCATGGCTTCCTCAAACTCAACTTTGATAGAGCCTCCAAAATAAATTGTATCCCTATGGGCTTAGGGGGTTATTTTGTCAATGATATTGTTCAACTTCTCTAGATATATGTTGATTATATATGTATAGGAAATAACAATGTCACAAAAATTCTGGCTCTAGAAAAATTCCTCACTATTGCAATATGAGAAGATTTTCATAAAATGGTAGTAGAAGGGAACTCCCAAATCATCTTTTGTATGCTAAAAAAACTCCATTAAGGCTCCCCCCTCAACAAAATATACCTAAGCTAGTGTCTAGAAATAAGTTTGGAGCAATTCAATATCTCATCCCCAATATTGAAGTCATATTTCCCTCCCATGTTAAGTTCTTTGCAAATAATTTTGTAGACGAATTAGCCAACAAGGGGGTCCTTCGGGAGAAACATCATCTAAATTAAAAATGGATCCTCCCCCCACTCTTCTTTCCATGTTGACTTCCTTACTCTCATGTAAGATGACTTAGCCTCCTGGATCGAGTACCAGGGATGGTATCCAATGAGGGGGATGCTCCCCAAGGCGAGAATCCACCTATCCCCTCTACGCTCACAAGTTGAACACTTGGCCCTCCCCCTCATTATATCTCCTCATGCACTCTCATTCCACTTCATTCCCCTAATCGACGATGTCCTTTCTCTACAGGATTATTATCTCACTTGTCCTCCCCAATATTCTCATGCTCTCGATGAACTTATTTCTAGTAATGGAAAATTCAGCTCAATTCATGGGAACTTGCTATATTTTTCTTGTCCCCATGCACATTGATGTGCTATATCGGCCCCATACCTAGCCACACATCTGGTTACTTTCTCCCTCCACTCTCTTTCCTTTTTTCATTGCCCCTCTCATAGCCTTTTCACGGCCCTTTGCCATTCCTTTGTTGCACCTCCTCCTTCGCCATCCCTTCCTATTTTCTCTCATGGATTGAGGAGGTTTCCATCATCACTCTAGGGATGGTCATCATATAATAATGGGTTCATATTCATCTATGAGTTGGAAGGTTTGGCATCCAACTTTCAATCATACACTCCACCTGAAATCCAGGCCAAAATTGATCTCGCGAACTATAGGTTCTATATCCTAGCTCCACATAGATATTTCTAAACTATTGACCTCTATTGGCATCTGAAAATGATAATGGGGAAATTTTTGGTGGAAAGGCATGACGCCAATTGGGAAATTATCTTGTATTTAGATGACATGCAACTCCAAGTAAATCTCATGGATCACAAGCTCAATTTGTTGTTCGAGAAGGTAGGTAGTCTGGACTTCTCCAAGATGGACTACCCTCAGCCCTAGGTTCCCATGGTAGATGACCATCCTCCTTTAGTTTAATTTTCTCGATATTTTTAGGATAGCTTTACATTTTTCCACCATTAGAGGACTGGGAGATGTAGCCCCACCTCCTTCTAATTATCAGTATGATAGACAAAATTATATTATATTTTACTCTGATGGTCATAATTTTTGGAATTTTTTGGATTGTAGTTTCAAGATACAATGGTTTCTAAAGGCTGTTAAACTAGACAAATTTATTTATTGTTGTTGGTCCAGTTTCCCTAGTGGTAGACCAGCATCATAGTCATTGTAAAGTCTCTTTATAAGATAATATAAATGGTGTGGATAGTTTAACAAAAAAAAAGCATGAATAAGTTGATAGTTATTTTCATCATTTAACTTGGTAAATGATGCATTCTTTGTTTTTAACTATTTGTATTTATGGGTTTTAGGAAGAAAATAAGTATCGTGTAGTTTTTATCTATCACTTTTCCTTAGTAGGTGATTTGATGTTACTTGATGCGCATGTTGACTCAAATTTCATGAAATATAACATTTATTGATTTAGATAATATTGTTCACTCATTTGAATTCATTTCAAACTTGTGATCATATAGGCCTTCACTTCTACACTTTAGATGGAAGCCTTAACATATCCCATTGGATTATAGTTTATTATCTATCAGAGTGCCTATATGATTATATACTTGCACTTTCATCTTAAAAAATTCCATTATTCTTTGAAGATTAATTGTATTGTCTATACTTTCCTCCTTTCTATCATATACATGAGGATAAGGTTGATTCTTTACTTATTAAGGCTAATGAAAATCAATGGTAATGTCAATGACTACATGCCTATCATAAAACCCTTCTCTAAATTTCAAAATAGACCATGGAAAGATATGCACACATCCATTCAAAGAGAGATATCTCAATTGATGATAACATGGTATCCCAATCATCAATGTGATCTACAACCAAGAAGAAGAGAATTACTTCACCAAATTCATTTCCTCCCTTTAACCTACAAAATGACAAACGTGCAATGTGTTGTGAGTTACTTTAACTAGGGTTCCAATAAGAACAACATTAATGTGTATAGTAAGTCCTATTTTTGGTAGTGAAAAACAATCATAAATAGTAGTAATTTGCACCAGAAAAGGAACCTATTTTAGGCACAAAATACTTAGGAAAATAGGCATTCCAATCAATAGAAATTTGTATTCTTTCTAGGTCTTGTCAAGGTGTTTTTGCATAAGACTCTCAACTTGTGGAGTTCCCTAGTTCAAAATGTGCCTTAGATGCCCCTTTTTGAGTGGAACTCCTTTACTTTAGATTCTAGATAGTTGTAAAACATAATTGAAAGTCTTCTTAAGAGAGTATATATTTAGTGTTCTGCCTATGTGTGTTGATTTATCGGCTCTAAACCAAGGTAAAAATTTCCATGATTATGAAATAAGAATGGCCACACCCATGAATCCTTTCAATTATTCACTAAAATCAAGTCCAAGGAATAAAACCTAGTGTAATCACCATGCTTGTTGCTCTTCCTAGCTATGTTGATTTATTGGCTCTAGAATAAGGTAAGAAAAACCAGGTTCTTATGACTTTCAATTATGGAAATAATTTCCAAAATTGATAAACAACTATGTAACTAATA
>SNQJ01S0015370.1:0-16286 GCA_010110895.2 Picea sitchensis
TTATTACATGATTCCTTGATCACATGTATAGACTAGGTATTGAATATATTAATGCCTTTGCTGTGATTGGTTTGTGTTGTTGTGATTGGAACGACACAAGAGCATTGGAGCAGAGCAAGGAACAACAGAGATTAAAGGAGAGCATTCATAAGGTATGTCCACTATCCATTTCTCTTAGTTCATTCAATATTTAGATCTAGGGAAAGAGTAGTATTCTGTTACGGTTTGTTCCAGATCCAGGTGGATCTTGGGGAGATTGGTCTGTGTCCGCACTCACGAATTTATCCTTAAACAGAGGGATTGGGAAGGAAATTATAGTTTGTGCAAGTTGTTAGCCCATAATCGTTCAGGATCGTTGATATTCAAGAAAGGAACATGTGTTAGGCGATCCTGTACTCCAGGAGGAAGCAAACAGAAACTGAGTGAGTAAAGCACTCCTGAAGGCCTAAAGCTCGTAGTTCATTTGGACCGTCCAACAATGAGGACACATGGAGTCATATATCTCACTTCATAAATATGAAACTTCAGAGGATTTCATGATAAAGCAGAAGAAAACTCTCGAAGCCTAAACTCCCGAAGTAAATCTCGGTCATCCAAATCAAGAGGCCACATGACACTAGATATCGCACTTCGGAAATATAACACTTCGGAGGATTGCACGAGAAAGAAGAAGAAAACTATCAAAGCCCAAACATTCGAAGTAAATATCAACCGTCCAATTCAAGAGGCCATGCGACGCCATATCTCTCACTTCGGAGACTTAGTACTCTGAAAGATCTGCAGAGCGAAGCTCTAGAGCAAGGATTTCTTGAAGTTCTGAAGTAAATCTCGGTTGTCCAAATCAAGAGGCCACGTAACGTCAGATCTCACACTTCGAAAATATGAAACTTTTGAGGATCGTGCAAGCAAGCTGAAGAAAACTCCCGAAGCTCGAACTCCTGAAGGGAATCTAGGTTGTCCAAAACAAGAGGACGCGTGGGCCAGATCTCTCACTTCAGAGATACGACACTTTAGAGGATTGTAAAAGCTATGCATTGAAAAGGACTGAATCCTGAACTCCCAAAATAATTATGGACCATTGATCTCAAATAAAAAAGAACCATTGATCTTTGTAGGAGGAAGCAGGGTCCATCTGAGAGTGGTGCGTCGTAGAAAAAGCAGGTCTTTCCCAAATCGTAGATTGCAACATATCGACGACCACACTTCATTGCGGGGAAAAAACATGCTCGAATGTTAAAATTCTAGAGCGGTCCCACAATCGAAACCATGGTATAGTGGAATATGTACGTGGTAGTTGGTGGTGAATTGCGGGGGGCTAAGCGGTGGGGATCCAAGCCAC
Source organism: Picea sitchensis (assembly GCA_010110895.2). NCBI lineage: Eukaryota > Viridiplantae > Streptophyta > Pinopsida > Pinales > Pinaceae > Picea > Picea sitchensis. The sequence continues at coordinate 1,340 of SNQJ01S0015370.1, forward strand.
CCTTGGAAACTTCTGCAATCACATGCTTATATAGGGCCCAATCTGAGAGCAGTGCGTTGCAACAAACTAGGCGTTAGGCCTCATCCTGATCCCGAGGAGAAATCAATAAATGAAATAAGGAATTGTGGTTGAATCATCGATTACCTCCTTAAAGGGAAGCATGGGGGGTCTGTCCAAGGAGATAGAAAATTGTTACTCTGAAGTACCATAGAGGGAATTTTTCCCTGCACACCCATACTAATAAAAGTCTCCTTCTGACAGAAGGAGCAGGACAGACAAGAGAAGACACCATGCCTATTGTTTTGAATATAAAAGACATCATAGGAATGATATCAAGATCCGGGGGGGGTTCAACCCAAGACAGAGAAAGTTTTGAGAAATGTTTATGATTGTATATTTCAATTTTTAAGTTGTAGGGGCGTGTAGCTCTAAATTATATTGTTATTGAAGACTCATATGAGTTGTTTAATCATATTTTTATTCTATGTTCTCTGTTATATTATTCATCTTGTCTGAATGTAATTGATGATTTTAAGGATAAAAAAATTCCTTTGATTGATAGATTCCTGATGTGGTAGAGGATCTACTATAAGATTGCCTATCTATCATTGTTTATTGTTCAGACACATCTAAATTCTCTTTGCAGAGAGGATCTCCGCTTAGCAAATATTTGTATTTTTGTTATTCTCGTATTCTTCTCTTAATCATTATAGAAATCTTTTGTCTGATAGGGAGATTAACTGCCTTCAATGAGAAGATTGTTTATGACTCCATAGCCCAATGGTCCATCACTGATCTGTAGTGATATCTGTTGTCTTTTCCTTTCTTTAAAGTCTTGTTGATCTGCCTACTCAAGCCATTTCGATACATTTACATTTTGATGGGTACTGGGATTATCCTCTTCTATTCTAAGGGTGACTCTCAGTGCTAACATTAATGGAACCTCTACCGAGGACGAAAGTGAAGATATATTTTCTGGGAGAATGACAATGAAGAGATCCAATTCTAGATGGTGAACTGAAGTTGGATGCATTGTTCTAACTGCTCATCTTTCACCATGGAGACTCCATTGTTCTGAAATCTATTGGTGACTCCACTGGTTTGAAATGGACAATATTTTATCTCAGAGGTATGCTTTATGTGATTTTTCAAAGATAGTTGGTTTCCCTAATCCAGTGCCTAGTAGAGATGAATGGGAAAGCAACCTTACTAAATTTTGATAAGAGTGGGAGGTACCAGTTGTACATTTGTTGTATTTTCATGATTTTATTCATTAGCTTCATATCATGCATGAAGATGTCCAGATTAATATTTTCAGGTATTCATTAGAGGGGATTTCTCATGATTGGTGTCGATCTCTTCCCATTGCAAGCATCGACTCTTTGACAGGTTTTCATGCAGCTTTCAATTCGTTTTGTAAAGAGTATTTTTCAGTTGAGTATCTTTATGAAAACTCTTGTGATGATTTTTCTTTGCTTCATAAAGATTATTCTAGTCACAAAAACCAGATTTGTGATGAAGCATTTATTGTGGAAGAAACTATTTTCCATGAAGATCAAGAGGTGTTGAATGATATTCATATGATAGAAATAACATAGAAACACCTGGCATCATATCAGATGTATCTATTGTTTTAAATGTTTATAAGATCAACGTGTCTCTTTTGAATATTTTGATGTAGAAGAGCAAGTGTATACATCAATAGATATTTCTCTTGAATATGAAGCTGAGATAAATGATAAGCTAGTTAAAAAAACTAGGGATGATTCCTCTCTGTTTTTTCCTAGCTTTTCGGAATTGAAGGAAGATTTTGTTTGTTTCTCTTATGAATAAAATGCAGAGGATATTTTTGTTCTTGAAATAAATGTTTTTGGCAGCCCTGCTTATGATGAAGAAGTTATTTCAAATACTGACCAAGAACAACCAATTTTTTATGAATATCCCAGCGAAGATGATGAAGAGAAGAGTTTTTCCATGGCTTCTTTGGAACCTCGTAGCATGGTTCATGTATATGATAATTATGAATCTGATCCTTGGGAGGGCCATGGAGGAGAAAAGGAAGAGCTAAATGTGCATCTTATCTCATCTCCAACACTTATAAATGAGAAGAAGTCACCTGGTATTAGCAAGACAACATCAATCCTTTGTCCACCTGTACATGCTGAGAACATCAAACAACATGTGAGAAATGATGAAGTAAAGGAGGTAACGTTTTAGTAGTTTAGCGTGCCTAATTATAAATTTTGTGACCCCGTAGGGTTACATATGGATTTGAACTTTCCAAAAGCATTGGATCCTACAAAATTAAGTATCTTCTCATCATTTGCAGGTATTGTCAGTGTTCCAAAACATGTTTTCATTCTGTTGTCATACTTCCCTTACCTTTTATGGATCATTTGCANTATAAGATCAACGTGTCTCTTTTGAATATTTTGATGTAGAAGAGCAAGTGTATACATCAATAGATATTTCTCTTGAATATGAAGCTGAGATAAATGATAAGCTAGTTAAAAAAACTAGGGATGATTCCTCTCTGTTTTTTCCTAGCTTTTCGGAATTGAAGGAAGATTTTGTTTGTTTCTCTTATGAATAAAATGCAGAGGATATTTTTGTTCTTGAAATAAATGTTTTTGGCAGCCCTGCTTATGATGAAGAAGTTATTTCAAATACTGACCAAGAACAACCAATTTTTTATGAATATCCCAGCGAAGATGATGAAGAGAAGAGTTTTTCCATGGCTTCTTTGGAACCTCGTAGCATGGTTCATGTATATGATAATTATGAATCTGATCCTTGGGAGGGCCATGGAGGAGAAAAGGAAGAGCTAAATGTGCATCTTATCTCATCTCCAACACTTATAAATGAGAAGAAGTCACCTGGTATTAGCAAGACAACATCAATCCTTTGTCCACCTGTACATGCTGAGAACATCAAACAACATGTGAGAAATGATGAAGTAAAGGAGGTAACGTTTTAGTAGTTTAGCGTGCCTAATTATAAATTTTGTGACCCCGTAGGGTTACATATGGATTTGAACTTTCCAAAAGCATTGGATCCTACAAAATTAAGTATCTTCTCATCATTTGCAGGTATTGTCAGTGTTCCAAAACATGTTTTCATTCTGTTGTCATACTTCCCTTACCTTTTATGGATCATTTGCAATGAAAAGAAGAATTATGTTACCAAATAGTTTGGATGGCTATGGTGGAAGTTTGTTTTCACCTGAGCATTGTAAAGGTCAATTAGATTAGGGTCTTGTATATAAATAAGCACGTGTTCAGGATTTTTAGTTTTTTAGTTTTCTTTTAGTATTTGAATAAGTGACCCCATAGCCCTAGGATAAGACAATGAAGTTGCTTGTTCTTGGTAGCTCACAGGGAACGTGCCATCCCCTGTGGAGCCAAATGTTAGCACATAAAGTTTTCATGGGTCATATGTATTTTTTGTTAGGACCTAGGTCTACACCTCTCCCGAGTCTCTCTTTCTTTTGCAAGATTTCTTATAAGTTTTACCACTTCTGGTTGATAAAGTCAGGTCGGTCAAGTATGTTCAATGCACAGGGAAAAACTATGAGAAAAATGCAACATTCAGATCATTCCTTTTCGGTCTTGAAATACAAGAAAGCAGGTAGGTTCCATTTTCAGCCATAATATCTTAGCGAGAGCAAGATCAGTCTTCAGATCAAGAAAATATTAATTCACGATCGTCGGATCTCATTAGAGAGAGATCGACGGTGGGGAGGCATTGTGGGGATCAGGAAGCAAATCAATGTTTCTGCAAGTTGTGAGACTGCAATCTCTCAGGATCATTGATCTTTCTAGATCAACAGATCAATGGTGGATATCGATCCCACTACGAACGAGCATATTCTCATTGCGGGGATTAGGAAGGAAATTAAAGTTTGTGCAAGTTGTGAGCCTGCAATTTCTCAGGATATTTGATATTCAAGCAAGTATACATGTCAAGAGATCTCATACTCCTGGAGGAAGAAAACATAAACTGACTGAGTAAAGGAATCCCGAAGGACCGAATCCTAGAGTTCATCTGGACCATCCATCAATGAGGACACATGGAGGCAGATCTATAACTTTGGAAATATGACACTTCAAAGGATTGTGCGAGGAAGAAGAAGAAAACTCCTAAAGCCCGAACTCTCGAAGTAAATCTCAGTCGTCCAAATCAAGAGGCCAGGCGGTGCTAGATCTCACACTTTAGAAATAGGGCACTCCAGAGTATTGTAAGAGCTATACATTGAAAAGGCCCAAAGCCCGAACTCCCGAAGTAATTATGGACCGTTGATCTCAAATCAAAAAGAATCATTGATATTTTCAGAAGGAAGCAGGGTCCATCCGAGAGCGGTGGGTGGAAGAAAAAGCAGGGGTTTCCCAAATCGCAAATTGTAGCAGATCAACGACCACACTTCATTGCAGGGACAAAGAATGCTCGAACGCTAAAATTCTAGAGTGGTCCTGCAATGGAAACCATGGTATATAGGAAGAGGTAAGTGGCATTTGGTGGTGAATTGCGGGGGGATAAGCAGTGTGGATCAAACCTCCCTTGGAAACCTCTGCAATCACATGCTTATATAGGTCACAATCCAAGAGAAGCACGTGGAAACAAACTAGGCATTAGGCCTCATCCTGATCCTAAGGAGAAATCACTAATTGAAAGAAGGAATGGTGGTTGAATCATCGATTACCTCCATAAAGGGAAGTATGGGGGGTTTGGAAGAGGATACACAAGAATTTCATTCCGGAGTACCATAGAGGGAATTTTTCCCTGCACGCCCATACTAATCAAAGTCTCCTTGTGACAGAAGGAAGAGGACAGACAAGAGAAGACACCATGACTATTGTTTTGAATATAAAAGACATCAAAGGAATGATATCAATAGGGGGGGTTCGGCCCAAGACTGGAGGAAGTTTTGAGAAATATTTTTGACTATATATTTAAGTTTGTAAGTCGGAGGGGCATGTAGTTGTAAATTGTATTGTTATTGAAGATTCATATGAGTTGTTTCATCAGATTTGTCTTCTATGTTCATTGTTCTATTCTTCATATTGTCTGAATGTAATCGTTGATTTTAAGGATTAAAATTTGCCTTTGATTGATATATTTTTGATGCAGTAGAGGATCTGTTGTAATCTTTCCTATCTATCATTGTTTATTGTTCAAACACATCTAAATTCTCTTCGCAAAGAGGATCTCTTCTTAGAGAATATTCATCTTTATGTTATTCTCTTATTCTTCTCTTCATCATTATACAAATCTTTTGTGTGATAGGGATCTTAAATGCCTTCAATGAGAAGATTGTTTATGACTCCATATCCCAATGGTCCATCACTGACCTGTTGTGATATCTGTTGTCTTTTCATTTCTTTAAAGTGTTGTTGATCCACCTATTCAAACCATTTCAATACATTTACATTTTGATGGGTATTGGGCTTATCCTCTTGCAATCTGAGGGTGACTCTCAGTGCTAACACATGGCCAAAAGAATTGGCTTCTTACTGTTGAAATTGTTTTCTGGTAACCGAGATGTCCAACATATGGAACATTATCCATTTATTTTAATACCAAATTCCTAAGTTCTTCAGAACTAGGAACATAAATTCTATTTGTATGCATAAGTAATCCATCTTCCTTCATCTTGTATTCTTTAATTTTATATTGTACATTTTCTTTTTGTAAGATTTCCTTTACCTGTAGGTAATCTTGATCTTTGACAACAACATCTAAAATTATTCTCTTTAAATCTGACGGATGCATACTAACAACTATAACATGCATGGGATGTTCTCTTCTACTAAGTGCATCAACAACTTTATTTTATTTTCCTTTGATATTCTTGATGTCAAAATCATATTCACTTAAAAATTCCAACCATCTCTTCTGCTTGGAATTTAAAGTTGGTTGTTCAAAAAGATATTTCGTACCACTATGGTCTGTTCTTAATTCGAACCTCTTCCCCATGAGATAATTCCTCCACATATTCAAAGCGTGAACAATGGTAGAAAGTTCCAAATCATGTGTGGCATAGTTCCTCTCATGTTATTTAATCTTTCTAGACTCATAACCAATGACATGTCCATTTTGAGTGAGGAATCCAACAAGTCCATTCTTGCATGCATATGTACATACAACAAAACTTTCATTTGGGTCAGGAATATTTAAAACAAGTGCACTAGTAAGTAATTCTTTCAACAAATTAAAGTTCTCTTCACACTCATATGTCCATTCAAATTTAATTCCCTTCTTTTTCAAATAACTGATGGGATGAGAAATCTTAGAGAACCCTGCTATAAATATTATGTAGTAATCAACTAATCTCATAAAATATCTAACTTCCAAAACATTCCTGGGTGTTTTCCATCCTCTAATGGCTTCAATCTTCTATAGATCTACTACTATACCTTGTTTTGAAATAATGTGTCCCAAGTAATAGATCCATTCTTGGTAAAAATAACACTTACCAAGCTTGGCATACAATTGATGTTCCCTCAACACTTGCAATACCAATATTAGGTGATGTTCATGCTCTTCCTATGACTTAGAATAGACAAGTATGTTGTCCAGGAATACTATGACAAACTTATCCAAATAATTTGTGAACATGACATTCATTAAGCACATAAAGATAGTTGGTGCATTGGATAGTCCATATGGAACCACTACAAATTCATAATGACCATACCTAGTTCTAAAGGTTGTCTTATCGATGTCTTCTTCCTTGATTTTTACCTTAAGGTATCCCGATCTCAAGTATATATTTGAAAATATATTTTCCCCTCTTAGCTGATAAAATAGGTCATCAATTATGGGTAGAGAGTACTTGTTCTTTATGGTGGATTTATTTAGTTGTCGAAAGTCAATACACAGCCTCAAAGTTCCATCCTTCTTTTTGAGAAAGAGTACTGGTGCTCCCCAAGATGAAACACTTGGACTTATGTACCCTTTATTCAACAATTCTTCCAACTGCATTTGCAATTCTTTTAATTATGATGTACTCATTCTGTAAGGCATTTTTGATACCAGAGAAGCTCCTAGAACTAAATAAATAGAGAAATACATCTCTCTCTTTGGTGGAAACACTGGTATTTATTGGAATAAATCTTTAAATTCTTGTAGTACCAAAAATTCTTCAAGTCTTGGCCCCTTTGTATTTTCTGGTTCTTCCACATGGGCTGCATACAATTGGCATCCTTTTCTGAAGCATATCTTTAGTTGTAAGGCTGAAATATCCCTTATAGATATGGGTCTTGGAACTCCTTTCAGAGTGCTCTATTTTCCTTCTTCATCAAGACATGTAAATGTCTTGTTATGACAATCTAGGACAACATGATGCTTTTCCAACCAATCCATTCCAATTAGAATATCATAAGATCCCATAATCCATATTTAGGAGTAAAACGAACTAATTAACAAACTAAATAAAATAAACACAGAGATATGAAGAATAACACAAATATCCAATGAATAATATCTTCTATTAAATAATGAAATAGGATGAAACTGTAAAACTGCAGAACTGAAACTTGGTCAAATGGTGGTACCTATCTCTGAGAAGAGATGTGGATGCTACATGAATCCTTCTGAGAAGAATGGATTGCAATGAGGATCCAGACGCGTTTTTGATATTACTCATGATTGCCAAAACCCTAGACATCCAAAAACCTAACCCTAGAAGGTGAAACACCAAAAGTCATGTGGACCCTAAGGGTAAGTTGGTATAATTTGGTACCTCAAATTCCTAGGGCCATAAATTTTTCATATGACCTCTGTTTTAGGCACATGATAACCCATTATAAATTTCTTTCAAAGAACTACACATTCCACCATCAAAATTTGACTACATTTACATTCTGACTATGGCGAGCAAAAACCAAAGTTTAGGGCCCCAAAATGACTCTGAAAGTACAACAAGATGTGCTGACATGAAAACATACAAAATAATCTAGTTGTATTCGGCGAGAGGCCACCTGTATCCACTTGGAGGATGTGTGGGGCTTCAGAAAACCCCAAAAGTGTAGAACCCACAATTACAAAGTAGTACAGAAGAACGTGTTGAACAAAAAATGAACACAATGAGCCAATTGGAATAGGTGGGTGGCCACCAATATCCATCTGGATCAATCATCCACGCTTAGGAAGCAATGCTATCCATTGCATTGAGATCGCCCATCAGCTGAGGAAACTTATGTTGGATTTATCCCTAGGTGAGCCACTTTCCTTGGTGTAGGAGTTTCCCTACCTTAACAACCAGATAAAACTAGATCTATTGCTGGCGAGTTCCCTTGACCTATGTGTCCATTATCTGACCATTGGATTCTTGTTCCATGAAATCAGGGTTGAGCTATTTGGGTGTTAGTTGTTCTGCGATCACATAGGTGTCCAATAATGGTGGAAAATATGGTCAAAGGAGGTCCACATTGAATATTGGATGTAGACCAAGTAATGGTGGAGTGTTGAGCTCAAAATCATTGCTACCCATCACCTTGGTGACAGTGTAAGGCCCATAACGAAGTGGGTGAAGATTCTGATGGGGCCTGGTGAGACGATCCTTCTGCATATTTAACCATAATTTGTCGCCAACCTGGAACTGGTGTGGTACCCTCTGTTGATCATGGCATTGTGTGTACTTAGAATTGGATTTCTACAAAATCTCCTGGACCTGTTCGCAGATGTGATGAATCTTCTCAATGAATCTAGTTGTTTTGTCGATTGCAGAACGATCAGGGGAAGATTGTGTCTATGCGGTGGCAAGAGGAAGTGCAACATCAATGGGTCCCAAGGGTTGGAATCCCAGGCCCACCTGAAATAGGCTATGTCCGGCGGAACTATGGAGATCCCTATTGTAACTGTGTTGGACATATGGGAGACTCTCATCCCATGTACATGGACGCTTAGAATTGTACATGTGCAGGATGTGCACAATCATCCGATTGAAGATCTATGTTTGGCCATTCATTTAGGGGTGGAAAGCAGTGTATTTGGTGAGCTTGGTGTCCAACAGAGACGAGAGGCTCGACCAAAAGGTGTTGAGGAACCTGTTGTATTGGTCGGAGATGATGGTCTGTGGTATCCCAAAGTGGACCTACACTCGTTCGAAGAAGATCTTGGTAGTATCTGCCACTATGACATTATTCTTACAGGTTGTGAATATGGCCATCTTCGAAAACTGATCAACGACCATGAACACATGGTCATTTCCTTGCTTGGTGGATGGAAAGCCAGACATGTAATCCATTAAGACAGATTCCCAAGGATTCTTGGGAATAGGAAGAGGGGTGTATAATCATTTCTTCTTGATGGCTAGTTTGAAAATGGCATAGGAAATGCAAGATCTGATATACTTCCTAGCATCCTGTCAAATTTTTGGCCAATAAAATTGTTTCTGAAGAATGACCACAGTTTTCTCTACGCCAAAATGTCCTGCCACTCGACTGTAGTGGGCTTCCCAAATCATGTTTGCATGCTCATGATCCAGGTGGATATTGGTGGCCACCCACCTATTCCAACTAGCTCCTCGTGTCCATTTTGATTCAACATGTCTTTATGTACTGCTTTATAATTGTGAGTTCTAAACTTCTAGGGTTATCTGAAGCCTCACAAATTCTCCAGGTGGATACGGGTGGCCTCTTGCCTAATCCAACTGGCTTATTTTGTATGTTTTCATGTCAACACATCTTCTTGTACTTCCAGGGTTGTTTTGGGGCCCTAAACATTGTTTTTTTGACTCGCCACAATCAGATTGTAGACGAAGTCAGATTTTGATGGTAGAATGTGTAGATATCTGAAATCCATTTCCAATGGGCTATCACATGCCTAAAACAGAGGTCGTATGCAAACTTTACGACCATAGGAAGTTGACGTACCAAATTACACCAACTCACCCATAGGGCCCACATGAATTTTGATGTTTCATCTTCTACGATTAGGTTTTTGGATGTCTAGGGTTTTGGCATTCGTGAGTAATATGAAATGGGCCTATGGAGTCTCATTGTAATCCAATTTTCTACTCATAATGATGTGTGTAATAGCCACATCTCTTCTCAGATATAGCTACCACCATTCGAGCAAGTTTCAGTTATGCAATTTTACAGTTTCAACTTATTTCATTATTTAATAGAAGATATTGTTCACTAGATATTTGTGTTATTCTTCCTATATCTATGTTTATTGTATTTAGTATGTTAATCAGTTCGTTCTACTCCTAAATCTGGATCAATGGTATCAGAGTGGTCTTCTCTTCATTTACTTTTCTCCGTGCATGCCCTCGACAAGGTCTGGGTACAACAAGTTGACACTCGAAACTATCAAACCATTACCATATCCATCGCGTCAAGTCTGAAAATAACCCATGCGATATGAAAAGAAATATGATGGAGCAGGAGATCCTATTAAAATGTTGCTCAAGGATTCCCTCATGCAACAAAGGAACAAAATGATGGAAAACTTTGTGCAGATCCTTCGACGGTTTCCCATGGGAGAAGCATCTTCATCAAGCGGTAATGCAACCCCCTTCAAGGTAAAAGTAAATTTTAATATTCCATTATTTGAAGGAATGATAGATGCAGATGTTGTAGATAAATGGTTGAATTTGATCGAAGGATATTTTTCAGTCCACAATTTTTCCGATAGGGAAAAGATCACTTTTTCACTCCTCAAGGGTGTTCCCCATGTGAAATACTGGTGGGATACTTACTCTGAGAAAAGGGACATGGAGGAATCTGCAATTTTTGGGGTGGCCCCTATATGGGATTCCTTCCGGGATGCCATTAAAGAACAGTACTATCCTGTTGTAAGATATGAGGACCAGTACACTAGATGGACTACCCTACATCAATAAAGGGACCAAACAGTACCAGAATTCACCAATATTTTCCATAACCTACAAACTAAATTGGGTATCTAATATTCTGAGCAGCATCTGGTGCTCAAATATCGCGGTTGTTTGCATAGATACATTCAAACAGAAAAGGATTTCCTAGAAATAACCTCATTGGACATGACTTATAGATACGCTATCAAGATTGAGAAGAAATTTAAGTAGAAACCACGAGAGTTTGGATCTGCAAACCCCTCATAGTCGAAGAAAGGAAAAGGAAACCCCAACCCACACAGCAAGGGACCAAGTCGATATGGCCACCCTTAGGAAAATCCTTCCATGCCACAACATAATAAGGGAAACCAGAAGATGAAGAAGGACACGGGAAAATGGTGTGAGTATCATAAAAATCCTTGGTTCAACACCGACGAATGTCACTCCAACCAGTCCCTCATGGTTGTGCTGAAGGATTCTGAGTGACTTGTCGATTCTGATTCTGAGTCAAATCCTAAAGGAGGGAAGTAGATTATTGATGTTGAAAACAGTGCCACAGTCACTACCACCAAAGTCTGGCCAAGCGAACCAGAAGAACCATAGGAAGGGGAACGCCTCTTTCACTCGTAGATGTGGGTCAAGGGGGCTCCGATTCATTTCATTGTCGACAGTGTTAGTTAGAAGAACCTAATTTCATAAGAGGTCATCATGCAGCTAAACCTTCCAACGAAACTGCACCCGCAACCCTACACCATTATCTAGATTAGTCAAGGAAGAGATCTCCTTGTCATTCATTAGTGTCATCTACCCTATGGCATCAAGCATTTCAAAGATGAGGTACTGTATGATATTTCTCCCCTTGAAGTTTTGGATGTTATTTTAGGAAAACCATATTTGTGGAAGCATCATGCTGTGTATGAGTCTAGACCCCACAGTTTTATTATTACTTTTGGCAGACAATTGTATAGGATCCCAGAGGTGGCACCACCTACTGCTATTTCTTTAATCTCTGCTAAGAAATGCAGTAAGGTCATTTCACATACCGGGAAGTTTGTCTTCTTTGTGATCCATGCTCACAGTAAGAAGAAGGTCGCACCACATCTATGGCTTCTACACAATGCCTCTCTTTACAATAGAAGAAAGAACATGGGATAGTGGAAGAATACAGAGACATATTCGTCTCACCTACAGGGGTACTGACACACTTCCAATTCAAGCATCCAATTGATCTGACCCCCAACGCACCTCTACCTAATGGACCCGTCTATCAGTGTTGGCTGATGGAGAATGATGAAATTAGGTGTCAAATCCAAGAGCTTCTTCAAAAGAGACATGTCATACCCAACTCCCCCCCTTGTGGAATCCTGATTGTACTGGTGCAGAAGAAGGATGGGACTTGGTGACTCTGCATTGATTATAGAGCCTTAAACAAAATCACAGTTAGCAACCGCTACCCCATTCCCAGGATTGATGACCTTCTTGAACAACTCAAGGGGAAAAATTTATTCAGCAAGATTGACCTGAAGTCTAGCTACCACGAGGTTCCCATTGAACCAACTGATGTCTAGAAGACAACCTTCAAGTCTAAATAAGGTCTCTACGAATGGCTAGTCATGCCCTTTGGCTTAACAAATGCACCAACAACTTTCATGAGGTTGATGGACGATGTATTGATACCCTTCACTAACTCCTTTGTGGTAGTATATTTGGATGACATCTTCATCTTCAAAAAAATGTGGGAGGAGCATATGTGACATATTCAATAGGTTTTGAGCACTCTGCGGAAACACAAGATTTATGCCAACTTGGAAAAATGCTCTTTTGGCATGAACATGGTCCAATACCTGGGATACATTGTTGATGAGCATGGGGTACATGTTGATCCAGCTAAGATCCAAGTCACTTGTGACTGGCCAGCCCCAACCACACTGACCAAGATTCAGAGCTTATTGGGACTAGCAAATGTTTACCAACGGTTCATGTTAGGATTCTCCCATATGGCATGGGCCCTCAACTAGGTGGCCAATGGAGGTGTTAGGGACAAGTTCGTGTGGGGGAAGGAAAAAAAACGATCATTCGAAGATCTAAAACATCATTTTTTCTCAGCTCAAGTACTCTCCTTGCCCGATCTACAACAACCATTCGAGATTGAGACTGATGCATCTCACTATGTTGTGGGCGTAGTTCTCACTCAATATAAGAATTCGGTGGCATACCATAGTGAGACACTCTCTGATACTGTTCGTAAATACCCCACTTATGACAAGGAAATGTATTCCATTGTACAAGCCTATCATCAATGGAAAAATTACAATCTACGGAAAGAGACAATCATACACACTGATCACAAGCCTTTGTAGTTCATACAGACACAGGGTAAATTGCAGAACAAATGCCATCAAAAGTGGTCCACCTACCTACAACAATTCCATCTCAACATCAAGTATAAGATAGGTATCTCCAATCATGTTTTTTCCTGCCTCAGTCGGCCTCCTGTGAATGCACTCACCACTGTGCTCCATTCCTATGGACATGAAACATCTGAGTGGCCCCAACTTTACTAGAAATATCCAAACTTCACCACCACATATTAGCTCTTGGGTACAAGCGCCACTGTCACTAATTTTCACATTCAGGATGAACTCTTATGCCACCTGGGCCATCTCTATGTTCCTACAAGTGAGCATGCAAAAATGATTTGGGAATCCCACTACAGTCGGGTGGCAGGACATTTTGGCATTGAGAAAATTGTGTCTGTTCTTCAGAACCATTTTTATTGGCCAAAAATTCGACGGGACGTCAACAAGTATATCAGATCTTGTACTGCATGCGTCATTTCCAAGCTAACCATCAAGAAGCAAGGCTTATACACCCCTCTTCCTATTCCCCAGAAGCCCTGGGAATCCATCTCAATGGATTACATGTCTGGCTTACCATCCACCAAGCAAGGAAATGAATGTGTGTTTGTTTTCGTTGATCAGTTTTCGAAGATGGCCATCCTCACAGCCTGTAAGAAGAATGTCATATTGGTAGGTACTACCAAGCTCTTCCTTGAACCAGTGTGGGTCCACTTTCAGATACCACGGACCATCATCTCTGAATGAGACAACAGGCTCCTTAGCACCTTTTGGTTGATTCTTTGATCTATGTTGGACACCAAGATCACCAAATGCACTAATTTCCACCCCCAAACTGATGGCCGAACAGAGGTCATCAATCGAATGATTGTGCACATCCTATGCATGTAAAATTCTAAGCATCCACATACATGGGATGAGAGTCTCCCATATGGACAACACAGTTACAACAGGGATCTCCATAGTTCCATCGGCCATAGCCCATTCCAGGTGGTTTTTGGATTCCAACCCTTGGGACCCATTGATGTTGCACTTCCTCTTGCCACCGCATAGATAGACTCTTCTCCTGATTAGTCTACGATCAACAAAGCCACCAGATTCATTGAGTGGATTCAACACATCCACCAACAGGTCCTAGAGATTTTGTTGGGTATGTGTTATATTCTTTGCATGTGTGTGTGTGTGGGTGCGTCAGATACGACAACTACGTCTGACGATCCGTACAAACTAGAGCTAGATATTTTTTTTTTGGTCGTTTTTTGCTATTTTTAGAGGATTTTTTTTGGTAAATTAATCCCGGATTAAGGGATTAGGGTTTTGGTATCTATAGAATACCTAAAAACATTGTATATATTGTATGGAGAATGGTGAAATTCGGGATAATGAAAATAAGAAAGGTTTTCCCGGTTGAGGGTTTCCGGTAAAAATCTCTGTGTATTCTGTGTATGAGCCATTGATTAATTTCTGTATTGCTTAAGAATATATATGCATTTCTTTACTTCATAGGTTTAAAACTTACATGTGGTATCAGAGCACGTTTTTTGGCTTCAGAGGGACGCCTTTGTTGCTGAGGGTTTGGCTCAGTCTTGATAGATAAAGTTTATCTTGGGTCTGTGATAAACCTGGGTTCAGTGGGAGCTTTTGCAGAGGAGATTCGAGTAAAGTAAGAGGAATGGCGAGCTCATCTAGAATCGAGATAGAGAATTTCAATGGTAAAAAATTTGAGCTATGGAAGCTCAAGATGGAGGACCTTCTTGTAGACAAAGAA
>SNQJ01S0015370.1:16296-59055 GCA_010110895.2 Picea sitchensis
TGCCCTAGATTGTTGGCTATATAATCCCCTGGACCCCTGGATGCAAAGAAAACAACAAGTGGGAGAATGTTGGGTATGTGTTATATTCTTTGCATGTGTGTGTGTGTGGGTGCGTCAGATACGACAACTGCGTCTGACGATCCGTACAAACTAGAGCTAGATATTTTTTTTTGGGCGGTTTTTGCTATTTTTAGCGGATTTTGCTATTTTTAGCTGATTTGTAAATTAATCCCAGATTAAGGGATTAGGGTTTGGGTATCTACGGAATACCTAAAAACATTGTATATATTGTATGGAGAATGGTGAAATTCGGGATAATGAAAATAAGAAAGGTTTTCCCGGTTGAGGGTTTCCGGTAAAAATCTATGTGTATTCTGTGTATGAGCCATTGATTAATTTATGTATTGCTTAAGAATATATATGCATTTCTTTACTTCGCAGGTTTAAAACTTACAGATTTTGCATAAATCCAATGCTAAGTACAAGCAGTTCCATGATAAACACAGGGTACCACACCAATTTCAGGTTGGTGACAAATTATGGTTACATTTGTAGAAGGAGCATATCATCGGGCCCCATTGGAAGATTCACCCACTTCGTTATGGGCCTTACACTATCACTAAGGTTGTCGGTAGCAATGATTTTGAGATCAATACTCAACCCTTCCTTGGTCTACATCCATTATTCAATGTGGACCTCCTTCGTCCATATTTTCCACCATTATTTGACACCTTTGATATTGTCGAACAAATGACACCAATAGAGCTCAACCCTGACTTCATCGAACAAGAATCCACCGATCATATAGTGGAAACATAGGTCAAGGGCACTCACATCAATGGATCCAGCTTTATCAGGTTATCAAGGCAAGGCAACTCCTACACCAAGGCAAGTGGATCACCCGAGGCCAAATCCAGTAGAATGTTCCTCACTTGACGGGGGAACTGAACGCAATGGAGACAATTTCTTCCTAAGGGGGGAGGATTGATCCAAGTGGATATTCGTGGCCACCCACCTATTCCAACTATCTCATCGTATCCGTTTTGATTCAACATGTCTTTCTGTACTTATTTATAATTGTCAGTTCTACACTTCTGGGTCTATCTGAAGCCTCAGACATTCTCCAGGTGGATACGGGTGGCCTCTCGCCTAATCCAAATGGATTATTTTGTATGTTTTCATGTCATCACATCTTGTTGTACTTACAGGGTTGTTTTGGGGCCCTAAACCTTGTTTTTTTTACTCTCCATAGTTAGACTCTAGACAGAGTTAGATTATGATGGTGGAATGTGTAGATCTCTGAAATACCTTTCCAATGGGATATCACGCGCCTAAAATGAAGGTCGTATGAAAAATTTATGACCCTAGGAAGTTGAGGTACCAAATTACACCAACTTACCCATATGGCCCACATGACTTTTGGTGTTTCATCTTCTAGGGTTAGGTTTTTGGATGTCTAGAGTTTTGGCATTCATGAGTTATATGAAAATGGCCTATGGATCCTCATTGTAATCCATTTTTCTACTCAGACGGATGTGTGTAGCATCCACATCTCTTCTCAGAGATAGCTACCACCATTCGACCAAGTTTCAGTTATGCAGTTTTATAGTTTCATCCTATTTCATTATTTAATAGAAGATATTGTTTACTAGATATTTGTGTTATTCTTCCTATCTCTGTGTTTATTTCATTCAGTCTGTTAATCAATTTGTTCTTCTCAATGACCACGAACACCCAATCATTTCCTTTCTTGGTGGACAACAAGCCAGACATGTAATCCATTGAGATGGATTCCCAAGGCTTCTCGGGAATAGGAAGAGGGGTGTATAAGCCTTACTTCTTGATGGATGGTTTGGAAATGACACAAGCATTGAAAGATCTGATATAATTGCTGACGTCTTGTCAAAGTTTTGGCCAATAAAAATGTTTTTTAAGAACGACCACAGTTTTCTCTACGCCAAAATGTCCTGCCACCCGACTCTAGTGGGATTCCCAAATCAACTTTGCACACTCGCTTGTAGGAACACAGAGATGGCCCAGGTGGCATAATATTTTTTCACGAATGTGAAAATCAGTGACTATTTCACCTATACTCAAGACTTGGTAGGTGGTGGCGAAGTCCAGTTGTTGTTGATAAAGTTGGGGCCACTCAGATGCTTCATGTCCATAGGAATGGAGCACAGTGGTGAGTGCAGCCATAGGAGGTCGACTGAGGCAATCAAAAACATGATTGGAGATACATGTCTTATACTTGAAGTTGATATGGATTTGTTGCAGGTAGGTGGACCACTTCTGATAGCAATCATTCTGCAATTTCCCCTATGTATCTATGAACTGCAGAGTCTTTTGATCAGTGTGTATGATCATCTATTTCCCTAGAATGTAATGTTTCCATTGACAACAGGCTTGTACAATGGAATACATTTTCTTGTCATAGGTGGGGTATTTCTGGACAGTATCTAAGAGTGTCTCACTATGGTATGTCATCAGGTGCCCATGTTGAGTGAGAAATGCACCCACAACATAGTCAGGTGCATCAATCTCAATATCAAATGCTTGTTGAAGATTGGGAATGGAGAGTTATGGATCTAAGCAGAGGCGATGCTTCAGATCATCAAAAGCTCATTTCTTCTCCTTCCCCCACACAAAATTGGTCGTACCACCTCCCTTGGTCACCTGGTTGAGGGCCCATGCAATATGAGAGAATCCCAACACGAACCGTTAGTAGAAGTTGGCTAGTCCCAAAAATATCTAAAGCTCGGTTAGTGTGGTCGGGGTTGGCTAGTCAAGAATGACTTAGATATTAGCTGAATCAAAATGTACCCCATGCTCATAAACAACGTATCCCAATTATTGGACCTTGTTTATGCCAAAAGATCATTTTTCCAAGTTGGCATAAAGATTGTGTTGTTGTAAAGTGCTCAAAACCTGTTTAATATGCCGCATGTGCTCCTCCCATGTTCTGTTGAAGATGAGGATGTCATCCAAATATAATACAACAAATGAGTTGGTGAAGGGTTTCAATACATCATCCATCAATCTCATGAAAGTGGTTGGTGAATTTGTTAAGCCAAAGGGCATGACTAGCCAATCGTAGATACCTTATTTAGAATTGAAGGTTGTCTTCCATACATTCGTTGATTCTATGGGAACCTAGTGGTAGCCATACTTTAGGTCAATATATATCAATAACTTATCCCCCTTGAGTTTTTCAAGAAGGTCATCAATTATGGGAATGGGGTAGCAGTTCCTGACTGTGATTTTGTTTATGGCTCTATAATCAATGTATATTCTCCAAGTCCCATCCTTCTTTTTCACCGGTACAATCGGGTTTCTGAAAGGGGAGGAGTTGGGTCTGATGTGACCCTTTTGAATAAGCTCTCTAATCTAATGCCTGATTTCATCATTCTCCATCAATGAGTGCCAATAGACTGGTCCATTAGGTAGCAGTGCATCGAGGGTCAGATCAATTGGATGCTTGACATGGAAATGTGTCGGTATCCCTGTAGGTGAGGAGAAGATGTCTCTAAATTCTTCCACGATTCCGTCCACTTAATGCTACTAAAAATAGAGGTGTTCTATAGAGGCCATGGATGTGGTGGTAAAATTATGCTTGTTGTGAGCAAGGATAAAAAAGAAGACTAACTTCCCAGTCTATAAAATGACCTTACTACATTTTTTAGAAGAGATTAAAGAAATAGCAGTAGGTGGTGCTACCTCTGGGATCCTATACAATTGTCTACGCAAAGTAATAATAAAAATGTGAGGTCTAGACTCATACAAAACATGATGCTTCCAAAAATATGGTTTCCATAAAAGAACATCACAAACTTCAAGGGAAGGAATATCACATAGTACCTCATCTTTGAAAGGCTTGATGTCATAAGGAAATTTCCACTGTTGGTTGACACAAAGATCTCTTCCTTGGCGAAGGCATTCGATGGTGTAGGGCGGGTGCAGCATCATTATCAGGTCCAGATGCTTGATGACCTCTACTAAAATCAAGTTCTTTTGACTATCGTTGTCGACAATGAAATGAATTGGAGGCCCCTTGACCCACATTTGCAAGTGAAAGAGGCATTCCCCTTCCTCTAGTTCTTCTGGTTTGCTTGGTCGAACTTTGGTGGTAGTGAAAGTGGAACGGGGTTCAACATCGATAATCCTCTTCCCCCCTTCAATATTTGACACGGAATCAGTATCGTCCTCTGACTCAGAAGCCTTCAGCTCGGCCATGAGGGATTTCTTGCAGCAGCATTCTTCGGTGTTGTGCCAAGGAATTTTATGATACTCACACCATTTTCCTATGTCCTTCTTTGTCTTCTCATTTCCCTTATTATGTTGTGTCTTGGACTGGTTTTCCTAAGGGCGACCATATTGACTTCATCCCTTGATGTGTGGCTTAGGGATACCTTTTCCCTGCTTCGGCTGTGAGTGGTTTGCAGATCCAAACTCTCATTGTTTCTTCTTAAATTTCTTCTCGATCTTGACAACGTATCTCTAAGTCATTCCCAATGAGGTGATGTCTAGGAAATCTATTTATGTTTGAATGTATCTATGAAAAAAACCACGTTATTTGAGCACTAGATGACGCTCATAGTCTTTGATACCCAATTTGGTGTGTAGGGTATGGAAAATATTGGTGAAGTCTGGTACTGTCTGGTCCCTTTATTGGCATAGGGTGGTCCATCTGGTGTACTGGTCCTCATAGCTTCCAATAGGGTAGTATTGTTCTTTAATGGCATCCCAAAAGGAATCCCATGTAAGGGCCACAACAAATATTGCAGATTCCTCCATGACCCTTTTCTCAAAGTAATCATCACACCAGTCTTTAACATGGGGAACGACCTTGAGGAGTGAAAAGGTGATCTTTTCCCTATCAAAAAAATTGTGGACTGAAAAATATCCTTCAAGAAGATTCAAACATTTATCTATAGAATATGCATCGATCAGTCCTTCAAACAATGGAATATCAAAATTTAACTGTACCTTGAACGGGGTTGCATGGCCTCTTGATGAAGATGCTTCTCCCGTGGTAAATCATCGAAGTATCTACGTGAAGTTGTCCATCATTTCATTCCTTTTTCATGTGAGGTATTACTCGAGCAAAATTTTAATAGGATCTCCTGCTCCATCATATTTATTTTCGTCTCCCATGGGTTGTTGTTTGGCTCGGCATGACCGATCTTGTAATGGTTCGATTGGTTCAAGTCCCAACTTCTTGTACCCAGACCTTGTCGAGGACATGCATGAAGAAAAATAAATGAAGAGAAGACCACTCTGATACCACTGATATGGATTTAGGAGCGAAATGAACTGATTAATAGATTGAATACAATAAACACAAAGATATCAAGAATAACACAAATATCTAGTGAACAATATCTCCTCTTAAATAATGAAATAGGTTGAAACTGTAAAACTGTAGAACTGAAACTTGCTCGAATGTTGGTAGCTATCTCTGAGAAGAGATGTGGCTGATAAACGCATCCGTCTGAGCAGAATGGATTAAAATGAGGCTCCAAAATCCTTTTTGATATTACTCATGCATTACAAAACCCTAGACATCCAAAAACCTAACCCTAGAAGGTGAAATGCCAAAATCATGTAGGCCCTATGGGTAAGTTGGTGTAATTTGGTACCTCAACTTCCTAGGGTCGTAACGTTTTCACACGACCTCCATTGTAGGCACGTGATAGCCCATTGGAAAGGTATTTCAGAGAGCTACACATTATGTCATCAAACTCTAACTCTATCTATAGTTTGACTATGGAGAGACACAAAAAATGATGTTTAAGGCCCTAAAATGGCCTTGAAAGTACAACAAGATGTGCTGACATGAAAACATACAAAATAAGCTAGTTGGATTAGGCGCGAGCTCACCCGTATCCACATAGATGATGTGTGGGGCTTCAGACAACCCCAGAAGTGTAGAACCCACAATCACAAAGAAGTACAAAAGAACGTGATGAACAAAAAATGGACAAGAGGAGCCAGATGGTATGGGTGGGTGGCCACCAATATCCATTTGGATCATTGTGGAACTTGTTCAGAGAAGGGATTTATTTAGGACTATTGCAGGGCCAAAGGAAAATGTTGCAAGGTAGTGATTGATAGTGGGATTACTGACAATCTGGTTTCCACAGATATTGTGGAAAAATTTAGGTTGAAAAATATCAAACACCCAATACCTTACAAGGTGTCATGGTTTCATAAGGGTCATCAAATATTGGTGAGCGAGAAAAGTGAAGTGGAGTTTCAAATAGGAATCTACAAGGACAAAATAATTTGTCATATAATGCCTATGGATGTGTGTCATATTCATTTGGGTAGACCATGGAAGTTTGACAGGAAAGTTGTACATGATGGAAGGATAAATTTTTACAAGTTTGAAAAGGATGGCGTCAAGCATATTATTTTTCCTTTGCAAGAAGGAGGTACAATTGAACAAGGCAGCCCAAAAGCATTATTACTAAGTGGTAAATAATTTTTTCAATAGATGGAAAAAGAGAAGGTGAGTTTTGTTGTTATTTGTAAACCAAGGGTTGTACTTATGAATACTTGTTGGCCCTTGACCAAGTTTTGAAGAATACTTTCCCATATATGACCGTTTTTGGGACTGCGACAGCTTGCCAAAGATGGAGCGCAACGCGAAGAGGAAAGTAGGGAAGCAAGACCTATTTTTGGGTCCCTTTTAGGGTTTTGGGTTGATGTAAATGGAAAGCGATGTCGGCCTATGGGTTTACCCACGCTTAGGCCCATTTTGTAATATATAAATAGATACTTAGGCAATATAAGAAGGGGGTAGTAGTAGTAGTACGTCTATGTGATGTATAGCTAAAGGCTTAGAGATAGTAGCTGGATTTGTGTGATTGGATGTATATTGCAAGTGCTTTGTGCATGATTGTAAGGAGATTGAAAAGCTAAGTGCAAGTTGCTGTAGTTTTTTGTTGAAGTGCAAGGAAGAAGGATCTAGCGAGCTGCACAGATCTTCTGTCCTGTGCGAAGTAAGGGTCACTGAATCTCTGTGCTGTAACCGCTTGACCAAGATAATATAAAGAAGAATACTTTGTGGACATAGCCCCAGGGTGGGGGTGAAACATGGTAACTTTGCATATTGTGCTCTGTGCTTCGACCTAATGTGTTTATCTCCTTCTTGGCTAAGTGCTTGTTGTGATTAAATAGATCTAGTTATGATCTATGCTTATGCTATATGAATGAATGTTAGATCTGATATATAATATGCTTAGTGCTTGATTTGCTGAATCTAATCTATATTTTTGTGGCTAAGTATTGAATCCTCTTTAGTCTAAGTATTCACTGCAATGCTCTGTGCTATCTACGAATTACCATAAGGGTTAAATATTGATGAATGATCTATGATAAGTGATATAATCACATATCATTGTCCCAACTAAGGTTGCAGACATCTGAGTCCTGCAACCACCCCTGCCTCTACCTCGGGTGAGACTTCATCTGATTCGTAGGTGTTGCCGAAAGGGCTAGTAGTTAGGGTTTGTTTGGTGTTCTCTTGAGCATTGAACCCTGGGTCTGCCCCTATGTCAACAAATGGTTCCATTGTCGGGACCTGGAACTGTGATTGCTAGGAACTAAAGAAGAAAAATCTTTGTGTGAAATAAGCTCTGTGCGTAGATCTGTTGCCCTAGCGCGCATTATTCTACTTGACCTACAAAGCTTTGTGCCGAGAAAGAAAGGTCAGATCTAAAGGAAATAGGTCAGATCTGCAAGAAAGAGGTTGATACTAAAGAAAAGAAGTGAGATATAAACACTTTATTCTCTAAGAAAGGTAAAAGTAGAAATTTTCAAGAAAAGAGGTAAGATCTGTAAGCTCTAGCCTCTAGTAAAGGTAATAATAGTTCAAGTTTTAGATCTGAAAGATTTGTGCTCTATAAAGGTAAGATAAGTGGAAATTGTTTTTTTCTAAAGCATGAATTTAGGTATGTTTGATAGATTTTTTCCTAGCCTGAAAACGAGAGCGTTGTTAGACAAAAGAAAGTTTGATATGAATAGGTCTGATAGGAATAGTGAAAGATATGTTATACCTATGCATAGAAAGAATTTTTGGACTAACCAATGGATGCAGGATCCTAGAAAGCAATTTTTGCAGGCTAGCCATCATGATCCTAGTGCGCAGTACAAGAAGAGTTGGGGATCATGGATGAGAAAGAGAGGATTAAATCTTTGTTACAATTGCATAAGACCAGGACATCTTGCTAAGGAATGCCCTGGGAGAAACCCTAGCTGCCTCTGTTGTAAAGCTATGGACCATGAAGTATTGGATTGCTCTAGAATGACTGCTAGACTTGAAAAACTGAATATGGAACAAGAAAACTCTAAAGCAGATCAAGAGACTAAAATTATGGAAGAACCCCATAAAGAATTCGAGATCATGTTACTGAAAATAAAAGAAACCCTAGATGATCATAAGGATGTCAGTTTGTCAGAGATCTTCAAAGAAAAGGAGAAAATCGAAGTAAGAATAGGAGACTTCGACATTGAATGTGCTCTGGATGAGGGAACGTCGATGAACATTATGACAGAAAGCACTTGGGAAATCCTAGGAAGGCCTGCTCTGGTCCCTTCACTAGGAACCATCAGATTATTTAAAGGCAAAATGGTAACCGTATGTGGCAGAATTACCTAGATAGCTATGAGTACCCATGGAACTTTGAGAGAGGAAGAGTTCAAAGTCATTAGATTTATTGAAGACCGTGCCCCATTTCCAGCTTTGTTAGGAAAGATCTGGATTGAAAAAGACCAAATCCAGAGGAAAGATGAAAAGGAAGCCCTGGAACAAAAGAAGCAAGAACTCATGGAATTTATGACTAGAAGGATCACCTACTTGATAGAGGAACAAGAGAACAGATCTTCATTGTTAAACACCAGGGACCTGGATGTTGAAGCTATAAGAGAGTTAGAGGAACCATAGAAGACTGAAATACCTAATCCATATGATGAAGGAGTATTACCCTTGGATCTGAAGAAAGAACCTAAGCAACGCAAAGTGACTATGTCGAGAGAAGATAATACTCAGAATGGAAAAAGGATGACCGAGACTAAGCTCACTGGGAAAAAGGCTAGGAATCTAAGTAAGAAGAGGGCTAAAATCAAAAATTTATAGAAGACTCCATAGGAAACTTCTTAGAAGGAAAAATCACAAGAATTGAGCTTCGCTGAGATATCAGAACAACAACATCTGGCACTTCGCCATGATGCAACAATATAGTCATTGGACTGATATACCCATTCGAATTCCACCCCGAACGGGTCAAAAATCAATTATGGGTTCCCACTAGACCATTGGACAGCACCAGAATGGACAGAACGGAGTTAATGAAAGCCCCATACCCGTTTCAAGAAGACTGTTTCTAAGTTTCCCTACTTAGTCCATCGTGCCACGCACCGAGAATACTTCTTTCTAAGTGAGAATTTGAGCCTGAAACTTCAGATTACTTCACCTTGTGATTATTGCCTTGTCCCATACTGTTCATTGTAGTCTCTGAATTCATTTTCATACCTGAGCTAGTGGACCCAAGATTGTATGTCGAACAAGCTCAACGCTATTGAGAAAGCAGTTGAAGAAGTTTTGATTGACCTAATGGTTGAGAGAGTCATGTCTAAGAGAAGGATGTTTGCAGGTGTGCAAGCATCATTGACAGGAGGAGTCCAAGCTTCTCCCTCCACTACTCGCGGAGCAGGACCTTCCAGAACCACGACCGAGACACGAACAAAGCACAAAGACGATATTGCAAATGCCAAGCTGATCCCACGCATTCTGTTTGTTTACATACCACCTTTGAGTGGAAAGATTAACCGCGACAGTGTACCCAAAGACTTTGAGTACACCTTGATCACCTTGTATCTTCTGAAAGGGGTGCGCACAGTACATGTTGACCAGGATAATCTCGCAACACTGAAATTTAATGACTTTAACCTTGGAGATCAAAAAACCTACAACATGTTAGCTCCGCATAAATACTTAACCAAGACCAAAGGAATAAATCCTAATATTGTCCCGCAATCCTGGACCCAGAACCTCGCATAGTCCACACTGCTCAACGTAATGAATATCCCTCACTTCGGAAAACACCAGGAAGTTAACGCATGCATCAGGTTGCTGCTGTCTTGCTACCACGGTGGATACTTATGGTTGGAAAGTCGCATCACTATGGATCCGAATCTGATCAATTGGATCATAGGACTTAGCATGCAAGGCCCTGACCCACATGACTTTTACCTAGGCAAGACCTCAGACCGAGCACTAGTACAGTGGATAAAGGAAACTTATGGCAATATAGAGAAGGGTACGTGAGGCTATAAGGTAGCCTCTATCCAGAGTGGAACAATGCGCCTTTCATGTCAGCTAATCACGAGAAAGTTAGTTCATAAGAATAGACCAACACAAGTGACTGGCTTCGTATTTGACCTCGCAGGGAAGTGCACCAAGGGACTACAGATGAATTGGGCACAGTATCTTGTAAACCAGTTAGATCTAGATTGCAGAGGAGAACAAGACCAAGGGTATGAGTTTCACTTTAGTTGGTTGCTCATACTCATTGCTTTCATCACTTGGGAGCTGCCAGAGAGAGCCACTTTTTCGGAGATCAAACCTTTCGAACCATTAGCCGCGAAGTTCTGTATGTTGTGGTACTCCAATGACATGAACAAGTAGTGGTAGTCCAATGCTGTCTTCCACACCTACTTCAACCATCTGAAGAATGAAATTCAATCTACACCACAAATCACCCCAAATGTACTTCATAGGTATAGACCTTTGATGAAATTTAGCACGGACTGCCACTTCACCTATATTACAGTGCGCGGTGATGAGCATAAACAACATCTCCAATCCTACTACAAGATGACAGAAGATGACTTGAAGGAGATTACCAAGGAATGGTTGGCGGACCTCCTTGTTGTAGCAGACCTCGCAGACATGTCCGATGAGGAAATCCCTAAAGATATGCCGCATACCTTTTGCCAAGCAGGACTAAGAAGGATGATGAAGTTGAATATTTCCCTAGCGCGTCCACGAAGACTACTTCAATCTCACCTATGTAGGGAGGTGATGTTGACGATCTAGGTGGTACAGAAGTTGAGAAAAACAGAGGCGAGGTTACTCCACCTAGAGAGGAGAAGGATCCCTCCATGAAAAGAAAGATGACACCACCAAAACCCTCCTCCTGAAAGAAATCTAAGGCCACCTGGACCACTCTTAAAACTACCCTTACCCCGAATGACTTTGACTTCTTAATTTCCACGCTGAATGATGTTTCACTAGAACTCGCAGAAAAGAAAGAAGCAAAGAAGAAGGAGCTATTCAACTGAATCAAGGACGAACTCAAAGAAGTGCAGCAGGCACTCCAGTCTAGCCAAGCAGTTTCTACAATGCCCTTGATAAGAGGAACATCAGGAACAGACGATGAACCCACTCAATTACACCAGAACGATGATTAAGTCGAAGCTCTCCTTTGATGAGCTCAAGAAGACACAACACAAGCCACCCAGGCTTTGATGCAAGCACAGAAAGCACTTATAGAGCAACAAAATGAGGCAAAATGGGAAAAGATTTCCCTGAAAGCGAAGTGGGACGAGGAAAAGGCACAATTGCTAGCTGAGCAACTTGAAGTAGAGGAAAGGGTTCACAAGGCTTTGCACTCTGTGACGGTCATAGAAGTGAATATGAAAGTCCATCTCCCACAACAGGTGAACCAATTGGAAGAAGTAATCTAACAACTCCAACAATGCATTATGGATCTCGAGCTCCACACCGTGCCCGAGACCCCCCAAGAAATAGGATATCTAAGAAAGGCCATTGCTCGAAGCACAGTTGGATGATTAAAAACCTTTGCCTTGGAATGCAAGCACCTGGGTGCTAAAAGTGCCCAAACTTATGAAACCCTCGAAGAGAATCCAGAATTGCATGCATTAGATGCACAACTCCAAGAAGCAAAGTAGCATCCAGACACACTATAGGCGCAGATAAAGACTTTGACCCTAGTGGAAAGAATGAAGAGGTTCGAAGAACAATGCACAGCCCAACAACAGGTACATACGCTATAAAGTAAAGTGATGGAAGTCTCCCAACAACTTCAGCCAATCTAAGAAAAGGCATGCCAACTATTCCTGAACTTGAAATCTAGGGAAATGAACTTGAATAGATTGTCATGACTGCAGAACAACGTCTGGAAGGAATTCTCAATGACAAAGTGATCTAGGAATTTACTGAGAAAGAGGATGTCGCACTGCAACAGGTCAAAGCAGATCGAGCCAAGCTTGAGGAATTTGAGGCATAATTGATCAGACCTAAGTGACTCGGGACGAGTCACAGGTGAGTGTTGGGGGCTTGTTCGCCCTTGACAAAGTTTTGAAGGATACTTGGTCATATTTGACCATTTTTGGGACTGCGACAACTTGCCAAAGATGGAGCGCAACGTGAAGCAGAAATTAGGGAAGCAAGACCTATTTTTGGGTCCCTTTTAGGGTTTTCGGTTGATGTAAAGGGAAAGGGATGTCGGCTTGTGGGTTTACCCATGCTTAGGCCCATTTTGTAATCTTTAAATAGATACTTAGGCAATGTAAGTAGGGAGTAGTAGTAGTAGTACATCTATGTGATGTATAGCTAAAGGCTTAGTGCTAGTATCTAGATCTGTGTGATTGGATGTATATTGCAAGTGCTCTGTGCATGATTGTAAGGAGATTGAAAAGATAAGTGCAAGTTGTTGTAGTTTTGTGCTGAAGTGAAAGGAAGAAGGATCTAGCGAGATGCGCAGATCTTATGTCCTGTGTGAAGTAAGGGTCACTGAAGCTCTGTGTTGTAACCGCTTGACTGAGATAATATAAAGAAGAATACTTTGTGGATGTAGCCCTAGGGTGGGGGTGAACCACGGTAACTTAGTGTATTGTGCTCTATGCTTCGACCTAATGTGTTTATCTCCTTCTTGGCTAAATGTGTGTTGTGATTAAATAGATCTAGTTATGCTCTGTCCTTATGATATATGAATGAATGTTAGATCTGATATATAAGATGCTTAGTGCTTGATCTGCTGAATCTAATCTATATTTTTGTTGCTAAGTACTGAATCATATTTAGTCTAAGTATTCACTGCAACTCTCTGTGTTATTTGCGAAGTACCATAAGGGTTAAATATTGATGAATGATATATGATAAGTGATATAATCACAGATCGGTGTCCCATCTAAGGTTGCAAACATCTGAGTCCTGCAACCACCCCTACCTCTACCTCGAGTGAGACTTCATCTGCTTCAGAGGTGTTGCCGAAAGGGATGGTAGTTAGGGTTTTGTTGGTGCTCTCTTGAGCGTTGAACCTCGGGTCTGCCTCTGTGCCAACAATACTGATATTGCACATTTACCTCTTGAAGTTCAAGAAATGTTAAATGAATTTAGTGACATAGTGGTTGTATGATCTACCAAATGAGCTACCACATAAGAGGAGTATAAGTCATCACATTCACTTCATACCAGGAGCAAGCCTTCCAAATAAGGTTGCATATAGGACGACACCTAAGGAGAATCAAGAGATTAGAAAACGGGTCCAAGGGTTATTAGATAAAAGGATGATAAAAGAGATTTTGAGTCTATGTTTTGTTCCTACAATACTTAGTCCAAAGAAAGGTGGAGGGTGGAAGATGTGTACAGACTCCCGAGAAACAATAAAATTACTCTGAGATATAGATTTTCATTACCTCGAATGGATGATATGATGGATTGTTTGAGTGGAGCAACATGTTTCTCCAATATTGACCTGAAGAGTGGTTACCATCAAATTAGAATCAGAGAAGGAGATGAGTGGAAGACATCCTTCAAGACCAATGATGGTTTGTATGAGTGGCTTGTCATGCCATTTGGACTATCAAATACAACTAGCACATTCATGAGGCTAATGAAAGATGTTTTGAAAGAGTTTATTGCTAATTTTTTCATTGTTTACTTAGATGGTATCTTAGTTTACAGTCATACAAAACAAGAACACCTGAGGCATTTAAGATATCTTTTAGAAAAACTACAAAAAGAGAAATTGTTAGGGAATGCAAAGAAAAGTTCTTTTATGAAGTTAGAATTAGTGTATTTGGGGTTTTTTATTTCCAAGGATCAACTCAAAATCGTCCCAAACAAAGTATAGGCAATTGTAAATTGGCCTCCACCCAAAAATATCTTTGGGGTTAGGAAATTTCATGGCTTAGCTATCTTTTATAGAAATTTCATCCAAAATTTTAGTGGTATATGTGTGCCTATCATAGATACTATTAAAAAGGATAGGTAGACATTTCACTGGACAACAAAGGCTGAAAGAATCTTTCATATGTTCAAGAAGAAGATCACTGAGAATCCAATCATAAAGTTACCTGATTTCAATCAATTTTTTCAAGTTAAGTGTGATGTTAGTGGGACAACAATTGGAGCTATAATAAGCCAAGAAGACAGGCCTATTGCCTACTTTAGTGAGAAACTTAATGACTCAAAACAAAAATACTCATCTTATGAGAAAGAGTTGTATGTTGTGGTTAAGGCCTTAAAGCATTGGAGGCACTACTTAATGCCTAAAGAGTTTGTGTTGTTTTCGGATAATTCTGCATTACAATTCATAATGCAGTAACAAAAGATGAATCATAAGCATGCAAAATGGGTAGAATTATTGCAAGGTTTTACCTTTTTATTGAAGCATATTAGTGGTCAATAAAACAAGGTAGTTGATTCTTTGAGTAGGAGTTTAATAATTGATGCAGGAGCATTGCCAACATCAAGCAAGCCAGCGTGGAAGCACCGGACAGCTGGACAAGCCCAGCCCAAATTTTGAGTTATCCCTTGGATTTGATGCACCAAACATAAATGTGGCAATTAACTGGAGGCACACTTGTAAATGTAAACAGACCTTGAGCGATTCGCTCTCGTCCTTAGTAGATGGAGGCATTTATGATAATAAATGTATGTAGGTAGAATTGAATGTGTAGATTAGACAGTTTTAGAGCGCAAGAGGGAAACGGGATATAGACACCCTCACTTGTACATTGTAACATTAGCAGAGGAGCCTGAGAGCATAGAAAAGAAGCAGAGAGTTGTGGAAAAACACCCATGTACAGATCTTGAATTAATAGAAGGAAATTGATTCAAATTCATGGCGTTGTGTTATTCTCTGTGTATGTATGTTGATTGATATGCTCATAGATGTTTACTTCCTGTTATGCATTTGCTTTATATGCTATGTATGTGATTTCATGGTTTGAGATTGAAGTCTGAAAGGAAGTAAGAATGAGTTTCAATTGTTTCTCTGTCTGAGCAAGAGTTCCTGCAAGGAGTGCAGTTGAAGTTGTCCGCAAGGAGTGCATTGACAGAAGCCTTAGATAGTTTAACTTTTGTTCTCATTCACCCAGAAGTGCAATTGGGGCACAAGAGTCATGCAAGGAGTGCGCAGGCTAGGGAAGTCTCAGAATTTTGAATCTGAGAAAGCATTTGAAAGAATATTGTTGTAGGAGTGCGTAGAGTGGAAGGACTTCAACACTCGGAAGTGTTTGAAGGTTGCCACAAGGAGTGAGTGCAAAGGTTTTCTTTTCCAGGGACTTGAAAGCTGTGAAAAATCTCAGGAAGGATAAGGCCTTCGAAGTTGTTGAAGGATAACCAGGAGGAAAGTTGGGATTGGAAGTATTCAGAAGGCGTCGAAGTTTTTCACCGTAGGTGAACAAGCCCATGTAGGGACACTCAGTTCATTTGCAGGAAATCGTCGAGGAGGAATGGATGGTTAGAATTCTCCGAGGAGGATTCGCGAAATTCCGTGAGCCGTTAGATCTCGCGGAAGAGCAGGAGGGATACCATAGGTATTTTCGAGAGGTTCTAATCTCAGGAGGGTTAGGACCGTAGATCCAAGCCACAAGGGTTGTTGGATTCACAGGTGAATCTCTATTTCGGGGTTTCGTAGGTGGAAGTCCCGTGAACGTTGCAACGGGAATCGCGAAATCATGAAACGCGAAGTCTCGAAGGTTAAAACAATTTGCGTGGGCCATGTAGGAGTCAACGAGTGGACATGTGGCACATTTTCGGCGCAAGTCAAGGACTGTTGACCGTATCGAAGTTTCGTGGGGTGAAGTCCCGAAATCTCTACATCAGGATTCACGATACCATGAATTCCGAAGTCCCGATGGAGTAGGGGTCATTGAAAAGTCAATCGCGTGAGTGCATCAGCGTTTCGGCATATCGGGATTCGGGAGTCGAGGAGACAAGTCACTCGACATCGCGATCGCCGAAATCGTGATAGGGAAATTCTTGAAAAGGAAAGAGAAGGTCAGCGTTGACTGTTGTCAGGTTTCAGGGATTCAAAAGACCAACGTTCGACCATTGGATTCGCGAAAGCACGAAACCTGATCTCCTAAGTTCAAAGAGGGGATCCCATGAGGATTTGTTGTGGGTGTAGATTTCCTGATAGGGAAATAGAAGAGTTGTTCAAGAGTTCTTCGGGCTGAAAAGGGAGAAGATCCTGAGGACGTGGACCTTTCGACCCGCGGGTTGAGGAGGGCTGCGTCAGGTTTGGTATCAGAGCACAGAAAGATTCTTTTCTTTTTGTAGCAGAGAAGAGAAAAGATTCATCATGCCGCCAAGGAGAAGGGACATGCAATCACCCAATCCAGAGGATAGGGAAATCCCAAGAAGAAGGGGCAGGCAGATGCAAAATCCAAAAATGGAGAGAGAAATGCGTGACTTACGAGCTAGACTCGAAGACATGGAAATAACACAAAGGTGCACAGTCAGTGCTGGGGATATTAGTGATTCTGAAAGAGAAATTGAGGCCGAACATGAAGAAGAGGTTGCAGCCGAAGATGCAGCAAATGAACGGTTGATCAAATTTATTGCAAGGATGGGTGCAGGAGAGAAAATGGACATTCCAGTTTACAAGGGAAACTTGGATGCAGAGGAGCTTCTAGACTGGATTAGAGCTCTAGACACATACTTTGACTATGAAGAAGTTGAAGAGGACAAGAAGGTCAAGCATGCTGTCACAAGATTGAAGAGACATGCAGCATTGTGGTGGGATGAACTACAAGCTGACAGACGCTGCAAGGGAAAGCAGAAGATTAAAAGCTTGGATAGGATGATTGTGAAGATGAAAGCGAAATTCATCCCCAGAGACTATCAAATTACTTTGTTCAGGAGGATGCAGAACCTGAGACAAAAGTTGATGTTAGTGAAAGAATACACTGAGGAGTTCTACAAACTGAACATCAGGGCAGGTCATCGGGAGAGCGATGATGAGAAAGTTTCCAGATACATGAATGGCCTGAGATACGATATCCAGGATGAGATGAGCATGTTAACCATCCGAACGGTGGAATATTCTTATCAATTGGCTCTGAAAGCTGAAGATAAGTTGAGTCGAAAGCAGGGTCAAAGAGGTCGAGGCAGAAGTCAGCCCAGGATAGAAACCTCAAAAGAGGTCGAGGCAAGTCAGTTGCCCAGGATAGAAACCAGAAGCCCAAGGAGGATTGGAAGAAACCTCAAACTTGAATTGAGAGAGGTGGAACCTCACAGCAAGGGCAATATGCTGAGCCAAGAGGACAACATACTGAGCAGAGAGGAGATTATGTTGATAATAGTACTTTTCCTTGTACTAGAGGTAGAGGAGGAGGAAAAGGTGGAGTGATAAAGTGCTTCACATGTGGAAATAATGGGCACAAGTCTTACGAGTGTCTAGATAAAAAAAAGGATGGAGGAGAAGCTCACATCACCGAAGCGCAGAGGCGGGATGTTGAGGCAGAAGACGCTGAAGGCGGAAGATCGTTGATGATGCAAAAATCTCTTTTGACACCAGAGAAGGAGGTGGAGAGTTCAGTCCAAAGGAACAGACTTTTCCGGACTACTTACAAAACCAAGGACAGGGTATTCAAGGTCATTGTAGACAATGGAAGCACTGATAATCTTGTTTCAACCGAGATGGTAGAAAAGTTGGAGCTGAAGACGATTGATCATCTGAGCCCATACATAATTTATTGGTTGCAAAAGGGACATCAGGTAACTGTCACTAAACAATGTTTAGTTGAGTTCAAGATAGGAGGATATAATGATAAAATCTTGTGTGATGTTATTCCTATGGATGTTTGTCATCTATTGCTGGGTAGACCATGGCAATATGACAGAAATGTGTTTCATGATGGGAGAATGAACACATACACCCTAGAGAGGAATGGGAGAACTCACATGTTTCTTCCAATTAAGGATAAGGAAGTAAAACCTGAAGTAAGCAACACTGTACTTATCATGAGTGGGAAGGAACTTCTTACTGAGGTAAATAAGAAGGAAGAACCATAATTCTTTGTGGTCAGGAAACCGAGGATTGTTTTGACCAGCACAAGGGTAGGTGATTTACCAGAAGAAATTCAGGAACTGCTGGAAGAGTTCACTGATATAGTAGTGGACGAACTACCTCATTCGTTGCCACTGATAAGAAGTGTGAGTCATCATATTGATCTCATACCAGGAGCCAGTTTACCAAACAAAGCCGCGTATAGATTGACGCCGCAAGAGAATGAGGAGGTCAGAAGACAAGTCCAGGATTTGATGGACAAAGGGTTGGTCGGAGAAAGCTTGAGTCCATGTGTTGTTCCAACAGTACTCAGTCCGAAGAAAGACAGAGGCTGGAGGATGTGTACTGACTCTAGGGCGATCAACAAAATAACCATCAGGTATAGATTTCCATTGCCAAGGATGGATGGTCTGATGGATTTCTTGAGTGGAGAAAAGTACTTTTAAAAGATTGATTTGAAAAGCGGATATCACCAGATTCGCATGAGAGAAGGTGATGAATGGAAGACAGCATTCAAACCAAATGAAGGGTTGTATGAATGGCTTGTTATGCCATTTGGCTTAACAAATGCACCGAGTACCTTCATGAGGTTGATGAATGAAGTCCTGAAGGATTTCATCAGAAAATTTGTCATTGTGTATTTGGATGACATACTGATTTTCACTAAAACAGTGGTTGAGCATCTGAAGCATTTGGCTACAGTGATGAAGAGGCTACAGTAGGAGAAGATGTTGATAAACATGAAGAAATCTTCATTCATGAAGATAGAGCTCATTTATCTGGGATTTGTTATTTCTGCAGATAAGTTGAGGATGGATCCAGAGAAGGTGGAAGTGATCAAAAATTGTCCATCACCGAAGAATATTTTTGAGGTGAGAAATTTTCACGGATTGGCTAGTTTCTACTGAAATTTCATCAAGAATTTCAGTGGAATTAGTGCAGCGATGATGGATACAGTGAAAAAGCGACATAAGTCTTTTCACTGGACAACAGAAGATGAGAAGAGTTTCAATCTTTTGAAACGAGAGATTACAGAACAACCAGTTTTGGTGTTGCTGGATTTCCGAAAGACATTTCAGGTGAAATGTGATGCAAGTGGATTTGCAATAGGGGCAGTCTTGAGTCAAGAAGACAGGCTGATTGCATATTTCAGCGAGAAGCTGAATGAGGCGAAGATGAAGTACTCCACATATGATAAGGAGTTCTATGCCATCATTCAGGCATTGAAGAAGTGGAGGCACTACTTGATCCCGAAAGAATTTGTCTTATATAGTGATAACCATGCATTACAGTTTGTGACTCAACAGGAGAATTTGAATCAGAGACATGTGAAAAGGGTAGAGTATATGCAAAATTTCACATTTGTGATTAAACATATTTCTGGTACTCCTAACAAAGTGGTTGATGCTTTGAGCAGGAAGTGTTTGTTTTTGTAGGAGCTCAAAGTCAAAACATTGGGTTTTGATGATCTCAGGGACATGTACACAGATGATCCAGATTTTAAGGAAGCATATGAAGCAGCTGAGAATCCATTTCTTAGAGATAGGAGCCAATGGGATGAATACATGATCCAGGAAGGATTGTTGTTTAAGGGCAATCAACTATGTATTCTGAAATTCTCCATGAGGGAGAATTTGCTGAAGGAGAAACACAGTGGAGGATTGGCTGGACACTTTGCTCACGAAAAGACATTCGCAAAGCTGAGCGAGTCATACTTTTGGCTAGGAATGCGATCAGAGGTCAAGAGCATGGATGATTTTAGGGGATAAATTTAGCTCATGTGCTAATTTTCCATAGTTTTTCCAAAAATGAGATTCGCTATTTTAAAAATGATTCGCCCAAATTCTATAGGATAAAATTATTTTACCTTAAAAAACGCCAAAATTTTATAAAAACTATATAAAATCCTTAGAAATTTGAATATTTTTACAAAAATATCGCCAATAATTTATAGTTGGCATATGAAGGATTAGTAAGATTCGCCACGCTTTCTACATTTTAAAATAAATTTCCATACTTAAAATCATCCTTGGTCAAGAGATTTGTGGACAGGTGCAGGATTTGTCAGCGTTCAAAGGGAAGGAAGCAGAATGTAGGTTTGTATCAACCATTACCCATACCTGAGAGGCCATGGGATGTAATCAGCATGGATTTTGTATTGGGGTTTCCAAGAACGCAAAGAGGGTTCGACTCAATATTTGTGGTGGTGGATAGATTTTCCAAAATGGCACACTTTATCCCATGTCAGAAAACTAGTGACGCAACTCACATTGCGAACCTATTTTTCAAATAGGTCATTCGACTTCAAGGCTTACCCAGAAGCATAGTTTCGGACAGGGATACGAAGTTCATGGGACACTTCTGGAGGACTTTGTGGAAGAATCTAGGAACTAACTTGGCGTTTAGTTCTGCTTATCATCCTCAGATGGATGGACAGACAGAAGTGGTGAACAGGAATCTCGGAGACTTGCTGAGAAGCCTGGTGACAGAGCACCATAGCCAGTGGAACAATATATTACCACAGGCAGAGTTTGCGTATAATGACTCAATGAACAGAAGCACAGGGCAGAGTCCATTTCAGATTGTATATGGCATGCAGCCGAGAGGAGTTTCTGAGCTGAGATATTCAAAACAGACTGCGACTAGGAGCGTTAGTGCAGAAGACTTCGCAAAGGTGATGAAGGAACTTCACAGCAAGGTGAAGGAGCGATTGCATAACTCAAGTCAGGAGTATAAACGGAGAGCAGATCAGCACAGAATACAACTTCAGTTTGAAGTTGGTGACTTGATTCTGGCACATTTAAGAAAGGAAAGGTTTCCGAGAGGAACATACAATAAACTGAAGATGAAGAAAATTGGACCATGCAAGGTCTTGAGAAAATTCGGGGCAAATGCTTATGAGATTGAATTACCCATTGGGATCAGAATATCTCCAATATTCAATGTCTCAGATTTGTACCCATATAAACCTGAGGAAACAGGGATAGAAATTAAGCAGCCAGAGGTTCAGTGGCGAAAACAAATGCCAGTAGCAGAAAAGTCGCAGATGGAGCACATACTGGACAAAAGAGTAAGTAAGAAGACCAGAAGAAAACAATACTTTGAGTATCTGGTCAAGTGGAAGAACCATCCAGTTGAAGATGCCAGCTGGGAGAATGAAGAAGAGATCCAAAGGCATGGACAGACTGTGCGCAAGCTCATGGACAAGAGCCCATGAATACTTTCAAGCGAGGGAGTATGATGCAGGAGCATCGCCAACATCAAGTGAGCCATCTTGGAAGCACCGGACAGCTGGATAATCCCAGCCCAAATTTTGAGTTATCCCTTGGATTTGATGCGCCAAACATAAATGTGGCAATTAAATGGAGGTGCACTTGTAAATGTAAACGGACCTTGAGCGATTCGCTCTCGTCCTTAGTAGATGGAGGCATTTAT
Organism: Picea sitchensis; assembly: GCA_010110895.2. Lineage (NCBI taxonomy): Eukaryota > Viridiplantae > Streptophyta > Pinopsida > Pinales > Pinaceae > Picea > Picea sitchensis. Next base: position 38,061 of record SNQJ01S0015370.1, read on the forward strand.
GATAATAAATGTATGTAGGTAGAATTGAATGTGTAGATTAGATAGTTTTAGAGCGCAAGAGGGAAACGAGATATAGACACCCTCACTTGTACATTGTAACATTAGCAGAGGAGCCTGAGAGCATAGAAACGAAGTAGAGAGCTGTGGAAGAACACCCATGTACAGATCTTGAATTAATAGAAGGAAATTGATTCAAATTCATGGCGTTGTGTTATTCTCTGTGTATGTATGTTGATTGATATGATCATAGATGTTTACTTCCTGTTGTGAATTTGCTTTATATGTTGTGTATGTGATTTCATGGTTTGAGATTGAAGTCTGAAAGGAAGTAAGAATGAGTTTCAATTGTTTCTCTAGCTGAGCAAGAGTTCCTGCAAGGAGTGCAGTTGAAGTTGTCCGCAAGGAGTGTGTTGACAGAAGGCTTAGATAGTTTAACTTTTGTTCTCATTCACCAAGAAGTGCAATTGGGGCACAAGAGCCATGCAAGGAGTGCTCAGGCTAGGGAAGTCTCAGAATTGCGAATCTGAGCAAGCATTTGAAAGACTACTACTGCAGAAGTGCGCAGAGTAGAAGGACTTCAACACTCGGAAGTGTTTGAAGGTTGCCGCAAGGAGTGCGTGCAAAGGTTTACTTTTCCAGGGACTTGAAAGTTGTGGAAAAGCTCAGGAAGGATAAGGCCTTCGAAGTTGTTGAAGGACATCCAGGAGGAAAGTTGGGACTGGAAGTATTCAGAAGGCGTCGCAGGTGAACAAGCTCATTTAGGGACACTCGGTTCATTTGCAGGAAATCGTCGAGGAGGAACGGATGATTAGAATTATCCGAGGAGGATTCGCGAAATTTCGTGAGCCGTTAGATCTCGCGGAAGAGCAGGAGGGATACCGTAGGTATTTTCGGGAGGTTCTAAGCTCAGGAGGGTTAGGACCGTATATCCGAGCCACAAGGGTCGTTGGATTCACAGGTGAATCTCTATTTCGGGTTTTCATAGGTGGAAGTCCCGTGAACATTGCAACGAGAATCGCGAAATCATGAAACGCGAAGTCCCGAAGGTTAAAAGGATTTGCATGGGCCATGGAGGAGTTAGCGAGTGGACAGGTGGCACATTTTCGATGCAAGTCAAGGACTATTGACCGTATTGGAGTTTTTTGGGGTGAAGTCCCGAAATCACCGCATCAGGATTCGTGATACCGCGAAGTCCGAAGTCCTGATGGAGTAGGGGTCATTGAAAAGTCAATCGCGCGAGTGCATCAGCGTTTCGGCATATTGGGATTCGGGAGTCGAGGAAACAAGTCACTCGACATCACGATGACCGAAATTGCGATAGGGAAAGTCTCAAAAAGGAAAGAGAAGGTCAGCGTTGACTATTGTCGGGTTTCGGGGATTCAAGAGACCAACGTTCGACCATTGGATTCGCGAAAGCGTGAAACCCGATCTCCTAAGTTCAAAGAGGGGATCCCACGAGGATTTTTTGTGGGTGTAGATTTCACGATAGGGAAATAGAAGAGTTGTTCAAGAGTTCTTCGAGACAAAAAGGGAGAAGATCCCGAGGACGTGGACCTTTCGACCCGTGGGTTGAGGAGGGCTGCGTCAATAATGCAGGAGAGTCAAGTCCAAGTCTTGGGATTTTATTATTTGAAGGATGTATATGAAATTGATGTAGACTTCCAAAATGCATTTGAAGCATGTCAAAATCCTGTGAATAGGGATAGCATCCCATGAAGTGAATTTATCTTGCAAGATGGTTTATTTTTTAAGCATAGTTAGTTGTGTGTTCCTAATTTCTCTATGAGAGAGAATTTGATACAGGAAAATAACAATGGAGGGTTGTAATACCCCGGTTTTGAGCCCCATATTAAATAATGTATTTTTTTAATCTATGAAAGGCCACAGTTCCCAAACAATTAAAAGGGGCTAGTGTTCCTAGGAAATGTAATGTTTTGATCATTGTTAATAATAAATACATCAATGGCTTCTATATGGACAAGGAAAAGATTTATAGGGGGCTATGATTCCACAAGGGACGGGGATTGAGGGGATAAGTATTTATTTTATATTTTATCTACCCATAATTTTTTAATGGAGAGGAGTGGTTACATGAGCTTCTTGGGGAAGGCCATGTGGTTCATGATTTTCAAATAAAGATATAAACCCATATTGTGGGTCGTTTGGGGGATTCTTCTTCACTCATTCACTCACTCACTCATTTTTCATTGTTCATTGTTCACACCTTTCATTATTTACTCTCTCCAATCATTCTTTCACCCACTCTTCTTTCCTCATTCATGTTTTGTCTTGGGAAAGGAAAACGAATTGTTGGAGAGAAGCCATGGTTTTTATTGGCTGCAAAGACTACTGGTGTATTCCCACCATGAATTAATGCTTGGATGTTTGAGATTCTTTGTCTTGTGTTCAGTTTTTCTCATAGCTACAAATCCTGAGAGTCCCAACATGGATATTCTTGACCAGATGCACTGGAGCCCTGGAAGGAGATGGACATCCTGAGGGACTGTGAGGCAGAGAAGGCGTCCATTCTCTTAGGTGGTGCAGGATGGGTAGAAGAGAGTTGGTGTACTTTGGATTGTTATGGGTGATGAAAGTCCTATGAAAGATTGAGTGTTTACTGGTTTGGGAAGCCGAATGACACTCTGGAACCATCCTTGTGGATTCATAGCCCTGCCTAGGGGGTGACATTGTTGTTGAGACTTGGAACATCAGTGTCTATAGTTGGGTTGAACGTCCTTGGTCTGCAACCACTTGGTGATTCATTTCAGGAAGGATAATTACTCTCTATCATGGTTTTATTTACCTATGTATTTATTCTATTGTGTATTTATTTATCTATGAAATTTGTATCTATAATATGCATGCTTGTTGGTTATTTCTATGCATGACATATGTCTCATTTATTTATGTTGTAGCATGAATATTTAACTCTTCATGTGAATATTTCATGCCTCTTCATTAATTATAAATTTATCTGAATTCGAGATAAGTTTAGAGGTGAGTTGTTTGGTAGCATGCCCAACCTATGGGTGGCTGGGTATGTTTTCATTGTAGTAGCGTAGCTCGGCCTGGGGATGGTTCGGTACATTATAGATTGGTATCAGATCTTCAAGTTGAAACACTAGACTGGTATGGGCCATAATTGTTCGATAGGGTATTATGGTTAAGAATGAATATGTCCTTTAAATCTTAAATCTTAGGAGAGATAGCATTGCAGAGATCATGTAGAAGCCATAGCATCATGCAGAAAGAGATACTTTGTAAAGGATCATAGAATTATGACTATTCCCTTTTGAATTTGGGAGTGATCACCACCATGGAATCAAGGAGTTTTGGATTGTTAGATCAAAAGGCAGGTGAACGAGGACTGTCAGATACAAGTGAAACCAGAGGCTAGGACAGGTTAAGTCATAGCCATCAAATCAAACTTTTGGATCGTCAGTCATTGATAGAATCCAAGCAGGAAATGAAAAAATCTGGAACTTCACTACTTCAACGATTATGGGAGACATGAAGAAGTGTGAAAAGGCCAAAGTCACGAAGTCCCACCACCCATTTGATCTGATAGGAGGCACGGGTGAAATATTAGTGGTTATTCAAGGTCATCTAGCGTTGACCACTTCGGGAAGTTTAACTCTGGGAGAATCGAACCCTTTTAGAACTGCATAACCTGGAGTCTCGTAGATTCAAAGTCCTAAAGTCCCATCAAGTTTTAGATCAAGGGAAGGACTTCAGAAGAAATTTTGACCGTCATATCTAGCAATGGTGGAAGGATAATGAATTTTTAGAACTTTAGAACTTCTCCACTCCGGTGATTACTAGAGAATGGGAAAATCCCTAAAGTGTCGAAGCCCTGAAGTATAAATATGTCGTCGTGAAATCACAGAGGCCGTCAGATCTGGAGCGGAGGATGTGGATCATCCATTTGATGGATGATGCGTCATAGGCCACATGGTAGCGGTGCCATGTGGCTACACGTGTCACCCAGATTCAGTACCTTTTGGGCCCAACTTGTTCGTTTTTTAGTGACATGTGGCACGCATGCCATGGGTACATGTCACCATAGGTGACATCAGAATGCCATGTCATCTCCAGGAGTATGGCCTCTGGCAGTGTCCAACGTCTCTACCAGTGAAAGTGTTGAAGTCCCAGAGTAACAAAATCATGCAAACCATAGATATAAGATCCCTTTGGGACCTTTCTCAACCATTATATCGAGCAGTGGAAGGATGGCATAAGCACTTGGGTAGGTATCACTACGGGGGAATTGAAAGAATTGGGAGTGGAAATTTCCTAGAGTCCTCGAGCAACGAAGTCTCGAATTGATTAAGGACCATATGTCCCAATGCTTGATTAAGTCTTATTCATATGATTAAATAGTGGAAGGATAGGGTAAGTACTTCGGTGGGTATCACTTAGGGGGAGTTGAACGATGCAAGAGTTGAAATGTCTCGGAGTCACAGAGTGTCGAAGTCTTGATCTAGTTAACGATCATCCATCCCAACACCTAATTAGTTTGTGACTGTTGATCTCGTTGAACTGTCTAGATGGGGTGGGACCATCCATTCAATGGGAGATTAAATCTTGACCACCTGATCTGCTAGTAGAGTTATTGGAAGGGTTTCATCGAAGTTTAACTCTGAGAGAAATTGGAAGATTGAAAAGGGATAAAATATGAAGGCCGAAGTCTGGAGGAATTGGTCCTAGTGCCAGTCTCATGATAAGGTACAGGGGGTCAATTAGAGGTGAAAAAGGATCTGGAAGTAACCAAGCCCTCAGACCTTGTGTTCAAGCAAGCTCTTGCATAGAAGAATACAAAGGAAGGTGCCAAAAAGTGAATAAGCATGTGGTTTCAATTCATGGTCACATGGAAAGTGGTTTGAAAGAAGCTCCTGTGCATAATTTGAATTATGTATCATATAAAGGAGATGTGGAATTTTTTACAAGATCTTGTTGCAAAACAAAAGAAAATGGGTTGAAAGTGATATTTCTTCGGGAAGTCATAACTTTCAACCCAAATATTGAATTGGGGCAAGATTATAGTCATTGGAAAGATGATTCAAAGGAGTAAAACACGGAATTGTTATAATATGGAGAATGATAATATATTATTCATGAATTGAGAATTAGGGGTTGCAAACATATCAGTTCAATACAAGAATTCATATTCAAGAAATGGGAGAAGGAGAGGGAGATTCCAGCCATGATAAAGAGGACAAAGATCAAAATATCAGTGTTGTAATGCAGAGACAGAATCCAACAGACACTAGGCCAAAGGGGACCAAGAAACATTGATAAAGACTGTGAGAAGCCTGAAAATAGAAGTGTAGAGTTACAAATCAGACAATGAGAGAGTGATAAGAAAAAAAAATAAGATAAATTCTCAAGTGATGAAAAGATTAAATCAGTTGTAGATGAAAACAAAGAATGGATCAAACTCAAAACAAGGGGAAGAGGGAATATTTCATGAAAGAGGATATGACCATAAAAGAACGGGTTATTCAAGAAGTTCTAGAAAAACTCATATACCTCACTCTCTTCCATACTTAGTAAGGAAATTTTATGCATCCGAAGATTCCATAAGTAGTCCATAGGTGTCTACTATTAGGCACCAATGAAGAAGACATGAATTGGACAGTTTTCAATGAGAGTTGAGGAAGCTTAAGCCACCATCGTTTGATGGTGAAAGAGAAAGGGAAGATGATGATGAAGCATGGTTCCTTGGAATCAGGAGTTATTTTCAATTCCATAACTATTCATCAAACCTAGAAGCCAGAATTTCCACATACCATTTACATGGGAAAGCTACTATGTGGTGGGATCAAATGAATCAAGTTGAGCACATTAATGAGAGTAGGATCACTTAGAAGGAGTTCGGGAAATATTTTCAGAAGGAATACCTTTGAGAACACTTCTATGACAAGAAAATGAAGGAGTTCTTTGAACTTAGGCTAGGAAGCACGACCATGGTAGAGTATGAAAATAAGTTGGGGATGCTAAAGTATGTGGGGTTTATAAAAGATGAGAAGGTGAAAATACAAAGGTTTTTAAGTGGATTTACATCCTTTTATAAAGAGAATATTCAATATGATGAACCTAGGACTTTGATTGATACCATCAGGAAGGCTAAGTCCCTATATGAGCAAGGCAAGGCCAGAGAATCCATTCACAAATCTTGGAAGGATAAGAAGAAGGAGAAATCTGATCAGAGGAGGATGGGATTCAAACCTCCTTTTAAAGAAATATCCCTAATACAAATCATCAAGAATAGTATGTTAAGGATGAATCCAAGAGAGAAGACTCCTTGGGAAAAAGGGGAAGACCACCAATACAATGTTGGGGATGTAAATAAGATCACCTATACAAGGATTTCCCTCACATAAAGGACAAAGTGAAGACCATTCACAACATCCAAGAGGATACAACAGTAGAAGACATGGGAAGAATTTATGCATCCTTAGATGATCGACAAGAAAAGTACCAATCCAATATGATCGAGGTGGAAGGTAACATCATTAATCATCACATCTCTATTTTAATTGATTTAGGAGAAAGTCAGTGTTACATTGATCCTAAAATAGTGGATAGATTACATTTGGAGAAAGGTGAGCTTCAAAAATCAAGTTTGGTTCAGCTAGCGACTGGAACCAAAAGGAGAATCCATGATATGGTCAGAGGTTTTTCCATAATTCCTAATGGTATAAATATTGTTGGCCCTTGACCAAGTTTTGAGAGTTTCTTGGTCATGTTGACCTATTTTGGGACTTCGAAAGCCTGTGGAAGGAGGAGCGCAAGATGAAGCAGAGATCATGGGATCTTGGCCCCCTTTTGGGCCTCTTTTTGGGTTTTTGGGAATATGTAACAGGAATGGGATGTCGACCCATGAGTTTACCCATGTTTAGGCCTATTTTGTATGTATAAATAGAAGGATAGGAAATGTAAGAAGAAGGAGAATAGTGCATCTATGTGATGTGAATGTATTCTAAGTGAAAGTAGAGTCTGTAAGTGCTTTGTGAATGACTGTAAGAGACTTGCAGAGATAAGTGTAGGTCTTTGTAACAGATTATGGAGGGCTTAGTCCTATAATGCAAGGAAGAAGGATCTAGCGAGTTGCGTAGATCTTATGTCCTGTGCGGGGTAAGGGTTTTAAAGGCTTTGTGCTTGTAACCGATTGACTGAATAAAATAAAGAAGAAGAGTTGGTGGGCGTAGCCCCAGGGTGGGGTTGAACCACATAAACACTATGTTATGTTCTTTGTTCTTTGTCTTGATGTATTCACATGTTATTTGCTAAGTGCTTTGATATGTTTAGATAGATCTACTTCTTCTTTGTGTTTATGATATGTGAGAATATTAGATCTGATCAATATAGTCATTCTTGTGCTTGATATGCTCATTCTGATCTATTTATATGCTAAGTCCTTAAATACTGTAGATTAGTGTGAATGCTGCGAAGATCTGTTTTATCAGCAAAGTGAATAGTGATTGCATATCGAGGGACTAACGGTGATAAGAGATGTATTAAGTGTTATAATCACAGATCTATGTCCCAGATAAGGTTGCAGACACCTAATTCTTGCAACCACCCCTCCCTCTACCTTGGGTGAGACTTCATCTGCTTCGCAGGTGTTGCCGAAAGGGTTGGTAGTTAGGGATTTGTTGGTATGTTGTTGTAGCATTGAAGCCTAGGTCTGCCCCTGTGCCAACAAATATTAATGTTGATATAAATATTATACTATTTGGGTGATCCATATGGATATTGGTGGCCACCCACCTATTCCAACTGGCTCCTCGTGTTTGTTTATTGTTCAGGACATTCTTTTGTACTACTTCGTAATTGTGGGTTCTAAAATTCAGGGACTCTCTAAATCCCCACACATCCTCCAGGTGGATATAGGTGGCCTCTCGCCTAATCCAACTGGATTATTCTATATTTTTTCATGTCATCACATCTTGTTGTACTTTCGAGTCCGTTTTGGGCCCTAAACGTTGTTTTTTTTGGCTCGCCACAATCGAACTGTAGACAGAGTCAGATTTTGATGACGAGGTGTGTATTTATATGAAATACCTTTCCAATGGGCTATCACGCGCCTAAAACGAATGTCGTATGCAAACTTTATAGCCCTAGGAAGTTGAGGTACCAAATTACACCAACTTACCCATAAGGCCCAGATGACTTTTGGAGTTTCACCTTCTAGGGTTAGGTTTTTGGATGTCTAGGGTTTTGGAATTCATGAGTAATATCAAAAAGGCCTTTGGAGCCTCATTGTAATCCATTCTACTCAGACAGATGCATGTAACAACCACATCTCTTCTTAGAGATAGCTACCAACATTCGAGCAAGTTTCAGTTCTGCAGTTTTACAGTTTCAGCCTATTTCATTATTTAATAGAAGATATTGTTCACTTGATATTTGTGTTATTCTTCATATATATGTGTTTATTGTATTCAGTCTGTTAATCATTTTTTTCCGCTCCTAAATTCGGATCAGTGGTATCAGAGCGGTCTTCTCTTCATTTATTTTTCTTCGTGCATGTCCCCAACAAGGTCTGGGTACAAGAAGTTGGGACTCGAACCAATCGATCCATTACAATATCAGTCACACTGAGCCTGACAAGAACCCATGGGAGATGAAAATAAATATGATGGAGCAGGAGATCCTATTAAAATGTCGCTCGAGGAAGCCCTTGCACGACAAAGGAAAAAAATGATGGACAACTTCGTGCAGATCCTTCGACGGCTGCCCACGGGAGAAGCATCTTCATCAAGAGGACATGCAACCCCCTTCAAGGTACAGGTAAATTTGGATATTCCATTGTTTGAAGGACTGATAGATGTGGATATTTTAGATAAATGGTTGAATCTACTCGAAGGATATTTTTTGGTCCACAAATTTTCTGATAGGGAAAAGATCACTTTTTCACTCCTCAAGGTCATTCCCCATGTTAAACACTGGTGGGATACTTACTCTGAGAAAAGGGTCATGGAGGAATATGAAATATTTGTTCTGGACCCTACATGGGATTCCTTCCTAGATGCCATTAAAGAAAAATGCTACCTTGTTGGAAGATACGAAGACCAGTACACAAGATGGACCATGCTACATCAAGAAAGGGACCAGACAGTACCAGACTTCACCAATATTTTCCATACCCTACCCACCAAATTGGGTGTCAAAGACTCTGAGTTTCATCTGATGCTAAAATACCTCATTTTTTTGCATAGATACATTCAAACATAAATGGAGTTCCTGGACATCACCTCATTGGGCATGACTTATAGATACGTTGTCAAGATCGAGTAGAAATTTAATCAGAAATGACGAGAGTTTGGATCTGCAAACCCCTCACAGCTGAAGTAGGGTAAAGTATCCCCAACCCACATAGAAAGGGACCAATTTGATATGGGAACCCTCAGGACAACCGATCCAAGCCACAACACAAGAAGGGAAATTAGAAGACAAAGAAGGACACCAAAAAATGGTGTGGTACCATAAAAGTCCTTCGCAAAACACTGAAGAATGTCACTCCAAGAAGTCCCTCGTGGCTGAGATGAAGGCTACTTAGTCAGAGGTTGATTCTGATTCAGAGTCAAATCCTGAAGGAGGGAAGCAAATTATCGATGTTGAACCCAGTTCCACTGTCGCTACCACCAAAGTCTGGCCAAGGGAACCAAAATATCCAAAGGAAGGGGAATGCCTCTTTCACTTGCATATGTGGGTCAATGTGGCTCTAAATCATTTCATTGTCGAAAATGGTAGTCATAAGAACATAACTTAAGCAAAGGTCATCAAGTGGCTAGACCTGCCAACGACGTCAAACCCGCAACCCTACACCATCGGTTGGCTTCGCTAAGGAAGAGATATAAGTGTCAGCCAATAGTGTCGACTTCCCTATGACATCAAGCCTTTCAAAGATGAGGTACTGTGTGATATTTCTCCCCTTCAAGTTTTTTATGTTCTTTTAGGACAACCATATTTGTGGAAACTTCATGCTATGTATGATTCTAGACCTCACAATGTTATTATTACTTTGGGTAGACAATTGTACAGGATCCTAGTGGTAGCGTTGCCTACTGCTATTTCTTTAATCTCTGTTAAGCAATACAGTAAGGTCATTTCACAGACCGTGAAGTTTGTCTTATTTGTAATCCATACTCACATAAATAATAAGTTCATGACCACATCCGTGGATTCTACACAACGCCTCTCTTTGCAGTAGCAACAAGTGGACGGAATCGTGGACGAATACAAAGACATCTTCTCCTCACCTACAGGGGTACTGAAACACTACCAATTCAAGCATCCAAATGATTTGAACCCCAATGCACCGCTACCTAATGGACCAGTATATCAACCCTCACTGATGGAGAATGACGAAATCAGCCATCAGATTCGAGATATTCTTCAAAAAGGGAACATCAGAACCAACTCCTCCCCTTGCAGAATCCTGATTGTACTGCTGCAAAAGAAGGATGGGACTTGGCGACTCTGCATTGATTATGGATCCTTAAACAAAATCACAGTCAGGAACCACTACCCCATTCCCAAGATTGATGACCTTCTTGACCAACTCAATCAGGCCAAGTTCTTCAGCAAGATTGACCTAAATTTTGGCTACCACCAGGTTCCCATTGAACCAATAGATGTATGGAAGACAACCTTCAAGTCTAAAGAAGGTCTCTACGAATGGCTAGTCATGCCCTTTAGCTTAACAAATGCACCAACCGCTTTCATGAGATTGATGGATGATGTATTCAGACCCTTCACCAACTTATTTGTGGAAGTATATTTGGATGGCATCCTCATCTTCAACATAACGTGGGAGGAGCACATGCGGCATATTCAACAGGTTCTGAGCACTCTGCAGCAACACAAGCTTTATTCCAACTTGGAAAAATGATCTTTTGGCATGAATAGGGTCCAATACTTGGGATACAATGTTGATGAGCATGGGGTACATGTTGATCCAGCTAAGATCCAAGTCATCCGTGACAGGCAATCCCCGACCACATTGAACGAGCTTCAGAGATTTTTGGGACTAGCCAACTTCTACCGACGGTTCATGCTGGGATTATCTCATATTGTACGGGCCCTCAACCAGGCAACCAAGGGAGGTGGTAGGGATAATTTCATGTGTGGGAAGGAGAAACAACGAGAATTCGATGATATGAAGCATCGCTTGTGCTCATCTCCATTACTCTCCTTTCTCAATCTGCAACAACCATTCAAGATTGAGAGCGATGCATCAAACTATGTTGTGGGTGCAGTTCTCACTCAGCACAGGCATCTGGTGGCATACCATAGTGATACATTCTGATACTGTCCAAAAATACCCCACCTATGACAAGGAAATTTATTCCATTGTACAATCCTATCGTCAATGGAAACATTACATTATGGGGAAAGAGACAATCATACACACTAATCACAAGACTCTACAGTCCATACAGACACGGGAAATTGTAGAGCAACCGAGACAGGAGGTTCCTCAACACCTTTTGGTCAAGTATTTGGTCTCTGTTGGACTCCAAGCTCACCAAATCCACTTCTTTCCACCCCCAAAATGATGGCCAAACAGAGGTTGTCAATCAAATGATTGTGCAAATCCTGCACATGTACAATTCTAAGCATCCACGTACATGGGACGAGAGTCTCCCATATGTCCAACATAGTTACAATAGATATCTCCATAGTTCCACCGGCCATAGTCCATTTCAGGTGGGCCTAGGATTCCAACCCTTGGGACCCATTGATGTTGCACTTCCTCTTTCCACTGCACAGATAGACTCTTCCCCTGATCAGTCTGCGATCGACAAAACCACCATATTCATTGAGTAGATTCAACACATACGCCAACAGGTCTAGGAGATTTTTCATAAATCCAATGCTAAGTACAAGAAACACAATGATCAACATAGGGTACCACACCAGTTTCAGGTTGGCGAAAAAGTCTGGTTACATCTGCAGAAGTAGCATATCACTAGGCCCCATAGGAAGATTTTCCCACTTCCTTATGGGCCTTACACTATCGCCAAGGCGGTGGGTAGCAATGCTTTTGAGCTCAACACTCCACCCTTCCTTAGTCTACATCCATTATTCAATGTGGACCTCCTTCGGCCATATTTTCCACCTTTATTGGACACCTATGAGATCGCAGAACAACTGACACCCATAGAGCTCAACCCTGACTGCATGGAACAAGAATCCATTGATAAGATAGTGGACACACAGGTCATGGGCACTCACCAACAACGGATCTGGATTTATCAGGTTGTTAAGGCAAGGTAACTCCTACACCAAGGAAAGTGGCTCACCCGGGGCCAAATCTAGTAGAATTTTCCTCACCCGATTGGGGAACTCAATGCAATGGAGACCATTTATTCCTAAGGGGGGAAGATTGATCTAGATAGATATTGGTGGCCACCCACCTAATCCAATTGGCTCCTCATGTCCATTTTTTTCAGCACGTTCTTTTGTACTTCTTTGTAATTGTGGGTTCTACACTTCTGGGATTGTATGAAGCCCCACACATCCTCTAGGTGGATACGGGTAGCCTCTCGCCTAATCCAACTAGCTTATTTTGTATGTTTTCATGTCATCACAACTTGTTGTACTTTCGAGGCCATTTTGGGGCCCGAAACGTTGTTTTTTTTTTGCTCGCCACAGTCAAACTATAGACAAAGTCAGATTTTGAGGGCGGAATGTGTAGCTCTTTGAAAGACCTTTCCAACAGGCTATAACGCGCCTAAAACGGAGGTCGTATGCAAACATTATGGCCCTAGGAAGTTGAGCTACCAAATTACACCAACTTACCCATATGGCCCACATGACTTTTGGTGTTTCACCTTCTAGGGTTAGGTTTTTGGATGTCTAGGGTTTTGGCATTCATGAGTAATATCAAAAAGGCCTCTGGAGCCTCATTGTAATCCATTCTTCTTAGACGGATTCACAAAGCAGCCACATCTCTTCTCAGAGATAGCTACCACCATTCGAGGAAGTTTCAAATTTGCAGTTTTACAGTTTCAACCTATTTCATTATTTAATAGAAGATATTGTTCATTGGATATTTTTGTTATTCTTCATATCTTTGTATTTATTGTATTCAATCTGTTAATTAGTTTGTTCCACTCCTAAATCCGGATCACACAACCTCTTTCTCTATTTTCAAGAGAATCTTGTTTAACATTAAAGACTCTCTAGTCTCTGGCATATTCTCTACCACAGGTGCTTGCACATCTTCTTTCTCTACCTGAGCTACATATGCACCTCCTGATCCTGCATTCTCTTTTTCAAGATACTCGAAGGATCTATGACCCGACTTGTTACATTTGTAACATCTATAGACAGTCTCCCCACCTCTTCCTCTACCTGTAACAAGCCCCTCGACCATCCTGAGGCCGGGGTACGCCACTCCAGAGAAACCACTCATGCTCTGATTCCAGTCACTAACATTCCCAACTAAGAGTTCGGGACATGCTACTCTATGGAATGTCTTTCATTCCCTTACTTCGAAACATATAGTAGCATACCCAGTAGTCAACTAAGCAATGCCACCTAAATTTACTCTTTAGACTACATGCAACTAAAACATATACATACAACACGCTCACGGAAGCTTTACTTATAAACATAAAGAAACCATTACTTTCTATAACATACGAATTTTATATTAAAATAACAGTGATTACCGATATGCCTCATTTACAGGAAATTACCCATAAGCACACAAGCAATATAGTCACATATATGATAAAATCGTAACATGGGTATGTAAATAACGAAACCGCATATCCATATATCATACAATTGGTACTTATCTTATAAATACTATCACCAACTGCTTACAGACCGTCCATGAACCTCCCATCCATAAACTACACTATTCATCACTCTCAACAGTGAATCACCCCTGAGCTGGGACTAAACTCCACCCAGGGTAAGGGATTCCTATCCAGGGTAAGGCTCATGGACAATAAGAAAGACTTCGTCTCAGGTTCTCACTCAACTAACAACCTACAGCCTCTCATTCCCCACATGCCTATCCCACCCAAGGAAGTGTGCCCCTTCTCTGCTCAACAGTCCCTCGGCTACCCCACTTCCCTTCTAGGGCTTCAGCAATAGGCCAGACCAGAAGTCGCAGAGCATTGTGACTGCAGTCTAGCACCAACGGAAATCAATCCACGACAATTATCTCGCCCAAGGAACTTCTCACAGGCTTGACAACCCGCTTCTTCAATCCGGCTCCAAGCTATCCAGGTACACCAACCAAAAGGGACAGGAAAACAGGTTTCGAAAAGGTGGAATGGTTGTCTCTAGGATAACGGAATGTATGAGCGAAAATGGTCATGGATTCATTGATTGGATAACTGAGTGTGTTTTTGGAATCATTCTGAACTCTCTGTCAAAAAATGGTCCCATGGTAGTTTCCCCCTGTTTTCCGCTCGTCAGTTCTCCCCCTTGAATGCCCCTCTGGGCTAAGTTTCCCCACGATATGAATGCATGTCCCCAACTTGTCACTTGTCATATCGAAAGTTAATTTTGTCCACTTGTCCCCAACTTTAGAACTTAGGATAAACTAATTATCCATACTTTATGTTTTAAGAAATATTAATATAATATTCCTTGACTTTTGGCCCTCCCTTACCCTAACTGGTGAAGTTCAATCCCCCATCTCTTTTATCGTGGTCGGTCTGTGCGTAGTGATGTATTTTATATTAATCATGAGTCAAGTACAAAGTAGGCGCATTGGCCCTTGACATCTAGGCACGCTGGCCTAATTCCAAGACATAAGCATTTCGGCTTATAATACTGGCTCACCAGCCTATAACACAAATTATATACACAAATGTTCGTTGACCTTAATATCACGTGCACTTTGTTACTACGCATTGTATCCTCTGTCTTTAAGGTTGCGCGCACCTTATTTACTACGTGTGGTATTCAGAATGTGCACATTACATCCCTTTATTGCGCAGTATATGCATGTACCATGCCATGAAAGGTGTATTACAAAAATGATGTCTAAACATCTCACTAGCTTAAATATACTTGGATTATATTTTCATTTGGGTTTGGCCGAGGGATATTACAATCCTCTCCCCTTATTTATGCACTGTCCTCAGTGCATCATGTATCCATATACAACAAAATTTTCAAAATTATTCAAAAAGATGCAGGTACTCTGCCTGCATTACATCGTCATGCTCCCAAGTAGTGTCTTCAGGTCTGTACTAGGTCCATTGGACCTTTACAAGCCCTATGGCTCGATTCCAGAGTTGTTTTATTTTTCAATCCAGGATGCACACCAGATGCACTTGGAAAGCACCTTCTTGCTCCACCTTAATAACATTCCAATCAATAACATGATTAGCATCAGGTATATATTTATTTAGAAATGATACATGGAAGACATTATGAACAGACATAGATGCAAGAAATGCAATCATATAAGAAACGAGACCAATCCTTTCTAAGATTTCAAATGGTCCACAAAATTTGGCTGCTAACTTGGCGCAACTTCCCAACTTCAGGGAACTCCTGTTAGCTTTCACTTTCAGGAAAACATGATCACCCACTTTGAATTCTCTGTGGATTTTTTTTTTATTAGCATAACTTTTATCTCTATCTTGGGCAACTTTCTGCTTAATTTTTAACATTTGGTCCTCCATCTCCTTGAGAAACTCTAGCTCGACTACTATTCTATCAGTTGGATTATCCCAGCTTACTGGAGTATTACACCTTTTGTCGTAAAGTGCTTCAAATGGGCTCATTTTCAATGATGCCTGATACCCATTGTTATAAGATAATTCTATCAAGTGTAGGTAGTCTTCCCATTTCGATGGTTTGTCCATCACATATATTCTCAACATATCTTCTATCACCCTATTCACTCTTTATGTCTATCCATCAGACTCGGGATGATAAGTTGTACTAAAGTTCAGATTCGTTCTGAATCCTTTGAACAACCCTTTCCAGAAATTCGAGGTGAATTTCGGATCTCTGTCAGACACAATCATTTTAGGAATTCCATGCAATCGTGCCACTTCCTTCATGAAAATATCAGCAACATCTGTTGCTTTGTGAGTAGATTTTAGTGGAATAAAATGGGAAGCTTTTGTAAGATTTTCCACCACTACCATAATCTAATCATGTAGCTTGCCTGTTCTGGGAAATCCCATAATAAAATCCATTGTCACCACTTCGCACTTCCATTCAGGAATGGGAAAAGGTTGCAGCAATCCTGCTAGGTGCCTATGCTCTGTTTTAACTTTCTGGCACTCCATACACCTAGCGATGTATTCTACAATTTCTCTCTTCATACCTGGCCAAAAGTATTGGCTCTTGACCACTGTTACAGTTTCCTGATATCCAGGGTGTCTTGCATAAGGAGAATTATGCATCTCATGCAAAATTATACGTTTCAAGTCCTGGACATTTGGTATAAAAATTATGTTCTTGTGCAACAATATTCCATCTACTCCCAACTTATAATTATCCATCCTTTGTGGTGTCTTACCTTGTTGTAGCATTGCTACCAATTCTCTGTACTATAGATCTGTATTTGCAGCCTCCATAATTTTTCTTTTAACATCAGTCTGATACATGTCGATGGCTGTAGCATGAAGCTCATGCACCCTTCTGTTGAGTGCATCAACCACTTTATTTCCGTTCCCTTTGATATGCCTTATATCAAAGTCATATTCGCTTAGAAATTCTAACCATATGTTTTCTCTAGCATTTAGATTTGGCTGATCAAATAAATATTTCAAACCATTGTGGTGTGATCTTAGCTCAAACCTCTTTCCCATGAGGTAGTGTCTCCATTTCCTCAGGGCATGCACTATGGATGCCAACTCCAAATCATGAGTGGCATAGTTTCTTTCGTGCTCCTTCAACTTCCTTGATTCATAAAATATCATAAATCCATTTTTACTGAGGACCCCACCCAGTCATTCATTACATGCATCTGTACATATAATGAAATATTCATTTGGGTCTACAATCCTTAGTATTGGAGCACTTGTCAATAATTTTTTCAAATGTTGGAAACTCCTTTCAGAGTCTGTCCTCCACTGAAACTTCATACCTTTCCTTTGCAAGGAAGTGATTGGGTGTGCTATCTTCAAGAATCCTCCAATGAATCTCCCGTAGTAACCTACAAGGCCCATGAAATATCTAACCTCTGTCACATTCTTTGGTGTTGACCATTCTCTAATGGCTTCTACCTTCTCAGTGTCCACTACTATCCCATATTTTGAGATGATGTGCCCCAAATAATGAATTTGTTTATAATAAAATCAGCACTTGCTCAATTTGGAATACAAGTAATGCTCCCTTAATACTTGCAACACCATATTCAAATGATGTTCATGCTCTTCCTCTGACTTGGAATATATAAGAATGTCATCCAAAAAGACAATGACAAACTTGTCCAAATACTCTCAGAAAACACCATTCATTAAGCACATGAAAACAACTGGTGCATTTGACAATCCAAACAATACCACCATGAACTCATAATTACCATACCTTGTCTTAAAGGCGGACTTGTTAATATCTTCTTCTTTAATTCTTACATAATGGTATCTTGATCTAAGATCTATCTTTGAAAATATCCTTGCATCCTTCAATTGATCAAAGAGGTCATCAATCCTTGGTAGAGGATATTTGTTCTTAATAGTCACTTTATTCAATTGTCTGAAATCAATGCACAATCTTAACGTTCCATATTTCTTTTTTACAAACAAGACTGGGGCACCCCAAGGTGATACACTTGGGCATATATACCCCTTCTTCAACAGTTCTTCAAGTTTCATTTGCAACTCCTTCAATTCTGGTGTACTCATCCTGTAAGGAGTCTTTGATATTGGCGTTGCTCTAGCCATCAAATCTATAGAGAAATCAATGTCTCTCCTTGGGGGTAGTCTTGGTACTTCCTTGAATACATCTTCAAACTCTTTCAAGACTGCATAATTATCCAAATTTGGTACCTTGTCTTTAGGTGTCTCCTCCATATGAGCTACAAATATTTGACATCCTCTTCTATAACATTTCTTCAGTTGTAATGATGAAATTTCTCTAACGGTTACTGCCCTGGGAATTCCCTGCACTTTCTTTTGGTTCCCATCTTCATCCAAGAAAGTGAATGCTTTGTTATGAAAATCCAATAGAGCATGGTGTGGGTCCAACCAATCCATCCCAATCAAATAGTCATAGGAACCTAAGGGTAAGATGTTCAAATCTGCCCTAGTATTTAGTCCATTCATGTCTATGAGGTAGGAATTAACCATCTCATTCACTTTTCTTCTGGCTCCTATAGCCAGTTGCACCAGCCAGGATTTCCCATGCTTACTTCTTGGTAATTGCAAAATTTCCACCATCTTTGGGTCTACATAACTATGGCTAGCTCCTGAATCAATTAAAATAGAAAGAGTTTGGTTGTTGATCATACCTTCCACTTCAATCATGTAGGACTGATACTCTGCTTTCTTGTTGTCCAGGGCTGCATAAATCCTTGGCACATTTCTGCCCATGTCCTCTATTGTCTCAGCTCGTTGTACATTGTGAATTGCCTTATCTTTCTCGCCTCTGTGAGGACAATCTATGAACCTATGGTCTCCTTTAAAACCCCAACATTTCATAGGTGGTTGTCTTGGCCCTTGACTCCTTCTGTCAATCGCTCTGGTTTCCTTATGCATTTTCTGCCACTGTGGATTATTTCTGAAGAATGGTGGCTTAGCTCCCTTCTTTCTTTGATCCATATTGAATTTCTTATTGTCTTCTCAAGCCTTTTGGAAAGCTGGTCTTTCTTTCAGCTGGTCATCTAAGCATTTAGCTCTTCTTATGGTCTCTTCTAATGTCTTGGGATCATCATACTGTATTTTGTCACTGATGAATGATGGCAATCCACTTAAGTACCGTTGAATCTTGACTGTCTCATCCTTAATGAAAGAGACATATTTCAACAGTTCCAGAAAATTTCTCTCATATTCATATATGGTCGTACTTTCAAGCTTGAGTTCAAAAAACTCTTTCATTTTCTTCTCATAGTATCTCCTGGTCAAGTACTTCTTCTCAAAATACTTCTTGAATTCTCTCCAAGTAACACTTTTCTCTACAATGTGTTGTACCTGCACAAGTTGATCCCACCACATGGAGGCCTTTCCTTTGAGTTGATAGATAGTGATTCTACCTTCATCATGAGAAGAATAATTATGAAATTGAAAATACTTCCTCATGCCTAGCAACCATGTTTCGGCATCTTCATCCTTCTTGTGCTCACCATCAAATGTAGGAGTTTTGATTTTGTTCATTTCTCCTTGCAGCTCATCCACCCGAGATCTCTTATACCTTCTGACAAGGGATAGGCTTGAGTTGTTTCCTTCTCTCTTATGAGAATGTCTATGGGAATGATGGTGATGTTTACTAGCACTTTTTACTTCTCTCTTCTCCTCTGAAGATTTGTGACTCTCAGATCTACTTGAGTCACTCTCCTTAGCCAATTTCTTCTCTATTCTATTCAAACCCTCCAATAGTTTCATGTTGAAGTCATCATGCTGCTCTTTGGCTTTCATAAGCCTTTCATTATTAGCTTTATGACTTTGGACATCCTTCTGCAAATTCTTAATGGTCTCAGCCATATTCATATCTTCATTCCTTTCTTCTCCATGTCCATTGGAGTTCGTTCCTTCCATGCCCAAATGGACATCCATCCCTCTGCTCTTCTCTGGATGACTATAATTATCTTATGCCTCTTCCATTCCTACAGACTCTGCACTGGTCTATCCTGACCGAGTTGTTGTTAATTCTGCAAAATGTGCAGCCATTGAAACTTATCAGACTAACCAATCTGCAATTCATGAGAATATGCACTGTTATCGCACGGTTTGTAGGAAGGTTTTAGGCAGCTTGAGTCAAGGCTTGAAACCGACGTAACAGGAGCTTCCCCACCCACTGTCACCTCGATGGGGAGCTCTTTCTATTTAGGAGGGCTAGTCCAAGGGAGACGTCCCTATGTAATCTGGTTTTCTAAAGGGGCAAAGGTATAATGGATCAAAGTGATAGGTTCCCTCTAACAGATTACAGCCAATAATGAGATAATCAAGAAGAATGTCTTCCACTGAGTGGCACCTATTTGCGATACAAGACAAATAAACTAGAAAATGTGCTTGCAGTGGGTTAGTACTTCACAATTTAATGACTATCTTCACATATATATGAGAAAATGCAATTATTGATGAAGTCAATGATTGCTAAAAAAAGTCAAATGACTAATATCACCTCTTCAATAAGAACACCAAGAGATAAGAGCATTCAATGTACACAATTAAGTCCTTGTATCATATCATTAATGCAATAATTATCCCAAATCAGCTCATACAGATAATATTTGCTGCGTCACCTATATTGTTGCTACAAAAGGTGTGACGCCAGCCCTAATAATAAGTTGTTTTGAAAGGGAAAGAGCACAACGTTTTACCAAACAATCTTATAGATGTAATCAATGGCTCAAAACCTATCAAAAGAGATGACAAATGTCACAACGTTGCAAGCCAAAACAATTGATCTAGAAGGTGTGATAACACCTATATAAATTTTGTTGCAGAATTAGGGTTAGCTAGCCAAGAAGTGACGTTTTGACAAATTAAACCAATAAAATTTCAATAAACCTCTACGCCTATGTTAAGATGACTAGGCCGCACATTTCTATCCAAACAAAAGTCCAAAATCAGCAGGACGTCATCTTATTAGGGTTAGTTCAAAAATAGCTAGGGTTAGACGCTAGGTTAGTTAGGGTTTCAAAATGAAATAATTTGAAAGAGGTTTTAAGGATAACAAACTCAAGAGGTATCTCTAGACTAGTGCCTTGGGTTAATGGAGTCAATTTGAAGTGAGACTAATGGTTTAGGAGAGACTTAAACTCAAGGACAAGAGAGTTAGGGTTTGATGGTGTTGCTATGGCAAGGCCACCAACCCTAAACCCTAAGAAGGAAAG
>SNQJ01S0015370.1:63364-74517 GCA_010110895.2 Picea sitchensis
TACCCTATACAAAATGGGTATCAACTACCCTGTAAAAAATGGGCTCGCAAGCCTATATAAATACAACAAACAAAAATGGCACTCATGATGCTCCGGAAGATCCCCTACCAGGTCCTCTATTATCTGGAGGTGCCCCACCATATGGGGGTCCTCCCGGTCTAGGGGGAAGTCGACCAATCATCGCTTCCCCCACCACAGCTACCCAACGAATCAAGGTCTACCATTCTACCAGAACACCCACACAATACTCCAGGACCCTCTCATCCTGGAGGTTGGCCCACACTTCCTCCGACACACCCTACAAAACCTCTTTGAACTAATGATGAAGGTCCTCCATCCCTCCTCTGGCCTCTACCCATGCCTCATGTGATGGTACAACACCTGCATCATCAAATTTGTGCCTCTAGCCCACCCTCAACTCACGTGTTGGTTCAACACCAACATCATCTCTCATGTGCCACTCTCCTACCCACGACTCTGCTCGCGGCTATCGCACTAGCCCTTGATGCATTGGATCCTCGACCATCTCAGTCTACTGGTCTCAGGGCCCCACATATGCAAATAGAAAACCCAAAGGTAGATTCAACATCCATATATAACATAATCATATGCTACACTATCAAAATCATAAAAAACATAAATTCACAAACATACCTCTCTGGTCCCAAACCTCTCTATGGGGAAACACCATGTCTAGGTCATGTCGGTAGTCCATCCCACTGTATGGATACCAAAGTATCACCTATGGCATATGATGCCATACACGTGTCAACGTGACCGTAAAGTAGTGGCCACCCTCTCCCCCTATGTGACGCACCAAAATATGGGCCCACCGCATCAATTGCAGCTCCTGTGGCCCTGTAGGTGCCAGAAAAATCCTTGGGTGCACCATGGGAACCCTCTCCAGAAACCATGCCACCAAGATGGACCCAAATGAAAAATCACCAGACTTAGTGGTCCGACACTGGTGAATATTCCCCATCATCCTGGAGTGTAACATCATCCCCCAAGCAAACAATTCCCCATCTAGGACCCTCTCTGCAATCCTCAGCTGACCATCCATGATCCGCTGAGTAGCCAAGGATCCATAGATCCTCAAAACCATGGTCGTGATTCACTAATACAAGAGTTCGTCCATCACCTCAATATGAACAACTAAACCTGACATCAGGTTTGGCCCCAAGAAGTGGTGTCATTCCATATCTATTAGTCTCACATCCCCCAGCAGCTGCGGGTCAGCAGGCAGGGCCATTCCCTAGAAGGGGAGCCCCGTAAAAAAGTATACATCCTCAACAACTGAGAGTGTTAGTTTTTATCCCCTCACAATAAAGAACTACATATCAACGCTCCACATGGATATCAAATACTGAATTAAGAACTCCTGCGACCGTATCAGGGAAATCAAAGAACTTGAGCATCCCACAGGCTGGCAAGTGTCTCCAAACGCTTGGTTGATCTCTCACCACCTCTCGGAGGTGCTCCCAGTATCATTCCCTCCAGTGGACTACCATGATGACTCTCCTATCACAAGCTAAAAAACTTGGTCATCCCTCATCATTCATCAAAAATATAAAAAAATGCAAATTTTCAACCACCCTTATCTTCGCCTCCAGTGTGCGACTTTCACCCCAACATGTGTGCACATATGCAGACCTTTTCTTTGCACAACTATGAATTAATGTGCAAATTTCAGAGAAACAGTTGTGCATCAATGCACATTTGTCATGCCCATAGGTTCCCACACATGCAGACATGTTCTCTACACATTTGCGCATTAATGCACAACTATTTGAGAAACATCAACGCACAATGCACAACTGTAATTCCAATAGCCGTGTAGTGCATGCGTGCCCGTTTTTACCTCTCACGTTCCCCTATTCATGGTTCTTTCAATAAAAACCACACATTGTGTGTGGGAGATGGAATTTTACCCATGCATCTGAGCACAGGTATTCTTACTTCTCCCACTCATTAGTGGGCCCAACCCTAAACTTACTCTTCTACTACCATCCGTAGGACCCCTAACTCAACCATAGAAAATACATATTATGTAGGAGAATGGGACCACTAACCTGAATCTTGCAACTCTTGGATCGGTTGGCTCGAGCTCCCACAATCTCCAAAGCTCCTCCAAATACTCTCTTCAATTAACTATAGAGGCGAGTACAAATGAGGTAGCATTGTGGGCCCACTAGCCATATATAGTCCTTTTTTCCAAACTTCCACACTTAGTTATAGGAGCCCAGATCTTCTATTTCCCGATCTGTCTTCATCCACGAGATCAGGGTCCTGCCATCTACATAGTCACATTCCTTAGGTCACCATATGCACTTGGCCCCAGGGGATCATTTTTCTCACATCACATCGAGGTACGCATGCTCATGTTCAAAATTATCAAATAAATGTTATATGTTCTTTATCATCAGATATTGTTCATATTAGGTATTTGGTTTTAATGTGTGTAGGTAATTGGTCATCAAAAATAGCACAACCCATTTAGGTATATGTTCGACAATGGCATGTAAACATTCCCTTTAAATATCAATTGTATCTCCCAGTCACACCCTCCGACATTCACCTTTAGGGTTCCTACATATAGATCTGTAGTACCTTCACCTCTGTTACATTTTGGTACTATCACTTGGTAGAAATATCCCCCACATGATTTGTCCCTTTCATATTTCCCCTTGGTACTTTGACACTCATGCTTCTTTCACCCCCTAGGGATGGGAGTCCCGATAGTCTTATCCACTCCCGAGAATAATCCACATCTTCTCATCATGTTGCTAGCTTTCCCAATGGACTCCCAGGCTATCTCATCTCGGTTCTATATGACTACACCTCCACAGTATCATTAACCTTCCATTTCATCCATAATCGATTTTCCCATCTGCAGATTGTCCTCCATTCATTTACCTCATATAGAAACCCACCCATGGGCCCCCCCACCCTCCACTAGTTCTCTTCGCAAATTTTTCCCTCACAGTTCAATCCATCTCGCACTGGGGAACCCATTTCTGTACATGTACACTCATCCCAAATTATTCTTTACTTATTTGGTAATTGTAAAAATATTTTAATTCCAACATTTATAAGATTTTTTTCGTCTCCCTTGATGAACTTATTTTTACCAGCAACGCAACCCATGTCTCCTTTGGTTGGGACATCCACTCTCCTTTTCTCATTTTGACATTGTTGATAAACCCTGAGTATCCCAAAGTCCATGTACCCATGATCTATGAGTTTGTCCACTTCGTCAAGCCTTTGGCACAATTTAGCCCCATATCTAGTCATCCCGATGACACTAGATACAGTTTTTGGTTGCTACCAATCATCCTCTACACATACCCCCAACCAAGGACAGTCTTGAGTCTCATTGCATCTCGACTTCGTCCATGTTCCATATCAGTTTCTGATATTATTTCTGTGGATTTCGCGAAGTCCTTTGCTTCTTGGAGTCACGTCTCCCTTTTTGTCAACATCAACATAGTTTCCAGAAGGGCAACAATATCTTGACTCTCATTACCTTTACAATGGAGAGTCTCGAACATCACATAGAGAACCATCATTTATCTTTGATTCTGTTGACCCCCATAACATTCAACTTCAACTAAATCTCATGTTACAGTGGGTCTATGTGACTATTGCAGTTGTTTTATACCAGCTGAAGACCTCTACATTTGTTAGGCCATCAATGCCTACAAGTCATCAACACTTCTTACAGGAATCCTTGCCTTTTTCTGAGTATGTTCACCATTCATAATTGTCATATGTCGTTAGCAAACTTCCCCAGAGGGCACTGCAATTATCTACATCAGCATACAACTTTAGTTATTGTGTTACATTTTGAGTTACATGACATGAGCATGGGGCATGCCAACCTCGTTTGTATACATATTTTTTTTTTCTCCCTAGAGAAACATTTGGGTCCCACAATTTCCCCTCTCCCTCCAACGGATCACTCTTGCAGTTCCTCTCAACACTCTTCATTACAATGGCACTCACATTAGAAGAAACATTGATGTATTTCAACTATACATATTCTCCTAACATCACACATTAGGGAGGCATCTGTTATCATTGAAATTTCGTCTGCAACATTGCATGGAAATGCTTACAGAAATTCAACAATGCCAACAACTATTAGTTCACCTGCAACACCAAAATGAATTTTCAAAAGGAAAAAACTATACAAACTGGAAAAAAATTGACATGCCCAAACTCACTAAAGGAAGTGCACGCATAGTTCATAGGCAAAAGAAGCCAATAGAGCGCACAATGAGCCATATGTACGTCTCTGTTCAAGAAAATCCACACACTCCTATGAATGAAACAAGTATGGTTCTTGTCTCCCCCCCAACCACTTATGGACGAGCTCCCAACTTGATTTGACCTTCAGATCTAAGAAAAATCCAAATGGGGGCCTGGTCAAGGACCAAAGGGTGCCCTAAAGGGCCCCTTGTTCACACTAAGAACCAGTTTAATATTTCCTTGAAGAAATGATATAAATGGAGTCCATGGGTGCACTAAGAAATCAATAAATTCATAGTATTGTTATGCTACCTCAATTCTCCCTTGAGAATCCTCTTTTCTCCTAAAGGCATTCTAGCACAATTGCAATAGGCCATTCCACTATTCCACTCACCTCTTGAGGGAATAGGCATTGATTTTATTCATCATTTTCCATTTTTCTTCCATTGTACGAAGATCACTCCATTAGGGAACTCAATATCCCTCCCAAGGAGGAAGAGGGGACTCATAAGTTCTCATTTTTATCTATGGTGTTTTTCCAACTAATATAGTTATCCATTGGTGGCATAATCTTGGTCATTGGTTGGTTGTTTATGATTCTAAAATTTTCTTATGCATTCTATTTTTTATTTCCTTAGTTGTTTTATTTTATTTACTTGTTTATTTCATGTGTTTGGCTTGTTTAATCCACTCACTAACCTCTATCTTGTCTAGCAGGCCCAACTAGGCATGCAAGTGCCATTGTTTTTCTCACCCAAGAGACGAAACGAGCAAAACAAATGTCACAGACGATTTGTCGATATCCATATGAGGGTATGGAATACAGGAAGGATTGAGACATGGTGATACCTCTTGGGGAGGACTAGGACCAGAGAGGTATGTGTTGTATTTTTTTTTGTTATTTTGGTAGATAAAATTTATCAGACATGTATATGGATGTTGACATGATATCTTGTGTTTTGTTTCATATGTGGGACCCCAAGGACAAGTGGCATAGGTCGTCAGGGAGCCATCTCGACGGGAGCTGACTCCAAAGGATCCTATAGAGCTGAGGGTTGGGTAGAGGCATCAACAAGATGATGTGGGTGCTGGACCAACCACAAAGCTAGAGGGATATGTTGCAACCACTTTAGAGGATCTGCATTGATGGTTCGAGTAGGTCCTGTAGTGTATTCCTGACAACATATGGGCCCACATCCAGGAAGAGGAGGTCCTGGAACAATGTGTGGGGGTACCAGTAGAGTGGTGGGCATTGTTCCGTAGAGCAGGAGTGGAGGGGCAGCGATGACTGGTCGGTTGCCTCCTAGAGTTGGAGGGACCCTAGCTGGTGGGGCCCCTCCGAATGACAGAGGACCTGAAGGGCAAGCTCTAGTGTAACATTGAGTGTCGAGTTGGGGTGTACGGGCTTGGGAGCCCGATTTTGTATAGGGTATTTGATACCCAATTTTTGTGTACTCATAGGGATGATGTGATTCATGATCCTACAGGCAATTGCATATCTATTTTTATAAAATATTTATGACCTTGATGATATATATATGATGGATACATTGATCATGCATGTCTTTATGTTTTGTGTTTTATGATGTATGATGTCTATTGTTATCTATTAACAAATGTATGATGTTGTGTATATGATGTTTTTAATGTGATAAATGCCAATCTAATACTAGGTTATCCATGTGATCTGCTACTTGATTGAGGTTTCTTGGAATATGTGTAAATGTGATGGAATCAAAGTTGTGAGATAGGAGTCTAACTTGTAGCTATTTGCGAAAGAGGAAAGGATTGTGAACATGGTACACATTGTTGAGTTGCAGGACGACAAGATGGGAATATAACAAAATGCTAACGTGATGAATGCGGTGGTGACTGGCCTCAGTGAGGAGACCAATGATGAAATCATATTTGGCTTGTTTGTTGGTGGTCGGGCCTAAAAATATTCCACTGGAATGGAGTAGGATATGTGAGGGGATATATGTGGCTGAAGTGGCCGAAGTGAGATTTTGGGTCCAACGTCTGGCACCGTCAGCGTAAACGATGTGGTAGTCTAAGGGATGATGCATCTGTTAAAAACATGGGTGATATATCAGACACTAGGAGTGGTGGAAGAAAAGAAAACTAAAAAATCTAAAAATGTGTATAAAGAGAAACCTAAGGTAGGGGGGCTATGCTTAGGTGTAAAACTTCTCTAAGTACAAGTCGTTGACGGGCTCTTTGAGAGGGTAGCCCTCTGGAGAGGCCAAGATGTAGGCACCTTTAGTGAGGCAATGTTGGATGATGAAGGGTTCATACCATAATGACTCGAATTTTAAATCCCCTAGAGTGTCATGGGCGATGTCATAGGCTAACATGAGATCACCTTCGTTGAATGAGTGAGGGTTGACATGGAGGTCAAAGGTGAATTTGGACCATCTTTTAGTTGCCTCATTATGTTGTAATGAAGATTGACGGTCTTCATCAAGTGACTCTAAGGTCAACATGCACTGATCCATTAGGGCAGTGTCAGGTAAGAGATTTATGGAAGTACGTAACGTGGGGATTTTGCACTCGATAGGGAGGGTGGATTCAATCCCATGGACGAGGTGGAATGGTGTACTGGTGGCAAATTTGATTGTCATGTGATAAGCCCATAAGGCAGAAAACAACATAATATTCCATTTGGTCTTATGCTTGTTGAAGGTACGTTGTAGCATGGTTTTGAGGATTTTATTGACAACCTCGACCTATCCGTTGGAATGAGGGTGGTATGGGGAGGAAAACTCATGGGTGAAGCCTAATTTTGAGGAGAGTTCTCCAAATATATCATTCTCAAAATGTTTATCATGATAAAAAACTAATTGTTGTGGGGCTATGAACCGGGTAATGACATGGTTGAAGAAAGAATGTGCTTTTGTGTCAACACTATTGTTAAATGTGGTCATGTCTTTGGCCCATTTGGTGAAATAATCCACCTCTATGACAATGTACTTGTGTCCATTACTGGATGGAGGATGGAAAGTCATGAATTCTATGCCCCATTTACAAAAGGGGTCGACTGTGATTATTGGGTGTAGAAGAGCCGGTGGAGGCCTTTTGTTGTTTTCATAAAGTTGGCATTTATCACATCACTTGACAGCGTGGATGTAGTCATGAAACAAAGTGGGTCAGAAGTATCCTTCTCGAATGATTTTTTGGGCGGTGGAAATACCCGAGAGGTGACAACCATAAGAGTCATTGTTGCAATCATTCAAGACTCTTTTGGCTTCGTCGATGGTAAGACATCATTGAAGGATGGTATGGACCCCGTGTCATTAGAGAATGTCTCCGATGAGGTGATAGTGGGGATCCTAATGGTGAATGCGTTGAAGATCGTCGTGAGAGAGGTGAGACTCTAACTGTTGTGTACAAAGGTAGANTCTAAGGTCAACATGCACTGATCCATTAGGGCAGTGTCAGGTAAGAGATTTATGGAAGTACGTAACGTGGGGATTTTGCACTCGATAGGGAGGGTGGATTCAATCCCATGGACGAGGTGGAATGGTGTACTGGTGGCAAATTTGATTGTCATGTGATAAGCCCATAAGGCAGAAAACAACATAATATTCCATTTGGTCTTATGCTTGTTGAAGGTACGTTGTAGCATGGTTTTGAGGATTTTATTGACAACCTCGACCTATCCGTTGGAATGAGGGTGGTATGGGGAGGAAAACTCATGGGTGAAGCCTAATTTTGAGGAGAGTTCTCCAAATATATCATTCTCAAAATGTTTATCATGATAAAAAACTAATTGTTGTGGGGCTATGAACCGGGTAATGACATGGTTGAAGAAAGAATGTGCTTTTGTGTCAACACTATTGTTAAATGTGGTCATGTCTTTGGCCCATTTGGTGAAATAATCCACCTCTATGACAATGTACTTGTGTCCATTACTGGATGGAGGATGGAAAGTCATGAATTCTATGCCCCATTTACAAAAGGGGTCGACTGTGATTATTGGGTGTAGAAGAGCCGGTGGAGGCCTTTTGTTGTTTTCATAAAGTTGGCATTTATCACATCACTTGACAGCGTGGATGTAGTCATGAAACAAAGTGGGTCAGAAGTATCCTTCTCGAATGATTTTTTGGGCGGTGGAAATACCCGAGAGGTGACAACCATAAGAGTCATTGTTGCAATCATTCAAGACTCTTTTGGCTTCGTCGATGGTAAGACATCATTGAAGGATGGTATGGACCCCGTGTCATTAGAGAATGTCTCCGATGAGGTGATAGTGGGGATCCTAATGGTGAATGCGTTGAAGATCGTCGTGAGAGAGGTGAGACTCTAACTGTTGTGTACAAAGGTAGACGAGGAGGTCGTCGTACCAAGGGTTGTCGGAGGGGATGAAGAAGAGGTGTTCATCGGGGAAATCCTCATTGATGGGGGGAGCTTTGGCATCCGAGGGAAAATCCATAATGAGTTTGTATAGGACCAAATCATTCTTTCTTTTGGGAGTAGAGAACTCTAGATCATATTCCTAGAAGATCACGATCCATCGGGTAAATTTTCCATTAATATTTCTTCGAATAAGAAAATAATGCATGGGTTTGGAATCTGCTATGACCTTGGTAGTGCGAAGAAGAATGTAATGTTTCAATTTTTGGACTCTGAGGAAAACTGATAATGTGAGTTTCTCATCATGATTATACTTCAAGGGTGGAGCTAAAAGGTTTTTAATAATGTAGTAAATAACATGTTCACCCCCATCATCTCCTAATCGGATGAGGACTCCTGCAACTGAGATAGTCGACGCTGATAAGTAGAGGATGTAATCAATATCATAGCTCGGGGGACTAATAAAAGGGGAATTTGATAGGGGATCATTGTTTGAGCATGTTTTTCCCATCAAAATGGAATATCATGTCACAGTAGGCGAAGAAAACCATGCGTGCAAGTGGCGTAGTCTAGGAAAAAGATACATAAAAAGTTGGCTTTGCCTTGTAGGCTCTGTAGTTGGTGTAAATTCCTAGGTAGTGGAGTTTTTGTGATATCTTGGATCTTGAGGGGGTCCACCATTATCTTGTTTTGGGAGACAACGAAACCAAGGAAGCATCCAGTCGTGATGCAAAAGATGCACTTGAAGGGGTTCAAGAAGATATTATACTGGTGACATCGTTGGAAAACAATGTGTAAGTCATCTAAATTTTGGGTTCACTTTTTGGATAGAGGAGTGAGATCGTCCAAATAAGAAAGGATGATGCGATAAAGATCATGCAAAATGTAGTTCATGGCCCGTTGAAACATAGCACCGACATTTTTTATTCCAAAAGGCATGACACGATAAGAAAAGGTACACCAAGGGGTTGTAAAAGAGGTTTTGTATTGAACTACTGGGTGGATTTGAATCTGATTATCGCCGGAGAACCTGTCCATAAAGGAAAGTGCCTCATGGCTGGCACAATCATCAATGATTTGGTCGATGAAAGGGGTGGGGAAGTTTTCTTTGGGACAAGCATGGTTGAGGTCATGAAAGTCAGTGCAAAAAAGAATAGTTCCTTTTTTTTTATTAGCAAGGACGGGTTTGGAGACCCATGAAGTGTACGCAATGGGTTAAATGAACCTGACAATGCGTAACTTGTCAATTTTGGATTTGATAGCTGCGACTTTGGATGGGTGGAGGGGGCGTTGCTTTTGATGAATGAGGGCAATATCTGGCTAGGTGTTGACTCAATGTTTGACTATAGAAGGATCAAGGCCAGGAATCTCCGTATATGAATAGGAAAAAATGTCTGGGTATTCCTGAAAGAGAGATTTGTAAGCAATGATTTCTTCAGGGGAGAATGCGGCRCCAATGGTGATCTCTTCTATGATGCCTGGTTTAATGGAAATTTCAATTTTGACCRTGGGGGATATGTTGGCCATGTTTCCTTCTTAAAAATCATTGCGGGCAGGGATAGGGTTTTTGAACCAGTCAATATTCTCCRAAGGAATAAAATCCTTAGTTTCGATTGCACACATGGAGGCTTGAGTAAGAGGGTGAAATATCTCTTGTGAGAGGAAAAGTGCTCGATTATAGAGTGCATTCCATGGGAAATCACAGGTGGTTAGTTCCTCTAATATATCTTCATCACAGTGGAAAATGCGAGAAGCCAAAGGATCTTGGGAGATGGCAGGGGGAACCGTCAATGGGTAAGTTTTATTATCCTAGAAGGATGAATATGTAGAAGGGATGTTGTGTACAGGGTGTGAAGGCTCGCTTGACATAAACCAAATGTGACGATGATGTGGATGGTATCTCATTAATGCATAGACTGAAAAAGAATATAACAAATGTCAGTAATGTGAGCAGCAACATGGAGAGCCTGAGAGGGCTCAGGCAGGGATGTGTGGCGTACTGCGGCTAATGTTTAGCGAAATTGAGGTAAAGTTGGGTAATGATGGGTGTAATGGCCATATTCTAACCAGATGGCACAAGCAAAATTGGTTTGTAACCCTTTATTGCGTGTGGTTGAGAACTCTCTAGTAGAAGCCGAAGTACTTGGTGGAGTGGTAATCAATGGGGTTTCTTTGGAGAGATGGATAATATTGCATAAATCGAGAAGAGTAGGACATATGTTAGTGGGGTGTCCTTCTCTTTCGCATAGTGCACAAGGAGGTTGAGATCAGGGAGGGAGAAGAGCTATGGGATCATTCTTCCTTCGTCTTCCCCTAATGGTGGTGGTGTGGTAGGAGCCTGTAATGGAATCTACATCGGTAGTCCCTCTGTCTGAGGAGGCAGAGATGGTGAAGGAAACATAGCAGGTGGATGGAGATACCATAAAGGGATGGAAAGAACCATGTTGGGAAGGGTGAGAGTAGAAGCTATCTAGAATTCTTTGACTCTCGGTGGAGGGTAGAAGAAGGGGATTTGGGTAATGTCTTGGGGGACTATCTCCCAAACTAGG
>SNQJ01S0015370.1:74602-119566 GCA_010110895.2 Picea sitchensis
GGTTCGATGGTGGTTTTAGGGAATTCCTGAGGTAGTAGTTCACTGACTGGTAGAAATTCGATGTGGGGAGGGGCCTCAGTGAGAGGATTATTGCCTCTGATATTTGTTCCATTGGAGGAAACTACACACACTTGTTCTAAAACTGGAGGGTTTAGGAGAGGTGGCACTGCGTGATAAGTCCCTAACGAGGATGGGTCCTTGAATATTCCAGGACCCATGTCGATGAATAAAAAATAATTCAAGTTAGAGTGAACAAGGGGGAGAATGTTATCGATGTTGGCAAAATGATTAGGCTCGTAATGTGTAAGTTGGTCGATGGTGATGATTTTCCCGTTATGGGGGAGCATCATCATATGAAACATAGAAGAGGATACAACCTTCATAGCATACATGTAGCTATGCATGAACAAGATTTTGTAAACAAGTGGGGCGTCGATAAATTCGATGTCAATCAAGATGGTTTTCCCCCAAATTTCTATAGGGACATTTTGGAAGAGCCCTTCAGGGGATGATGGTCGACTATCATAAGCTCTTAGGGTGATAACATATGGTACTAGCTCAGGTGAGCCGAGTTTCTTCCATACTACTTTGGACATGGTGCATGTGGATGCACCTTCATCGTTGATGCACTGATGAACTGTGATGTTCCAGATCTTAATTGGTATCTAAAAAGATACTAGGGTAGGGAGGCATGGTTCTCCTTTATCTAGATCAAAGGTTATGAGTCGAGTATTAGCTGGGTCGACTGCCCCCAAAGCAGAAAGTAGGGATTTGTGCTATGATGGACATGTTTGGAGGACCTCCAGCATAGATATGGCTGCAGGATTTGTGCTAAATCATTGACTAAACTGTAGTTATGGGCTTCACTAACATGAGGGTTATGTACATTCCGTCGTAAAGGTATGCGGGGTATATGAGGATTGGGTTTAGTGTTAGGGCGTGGAATAATTAATGGTCATATGGTAGTATCAGTAGTTGTTCATGAGGTGGTTGGGGTGCAGTCAAGGGGGAATCCGCATTGACAAATGTGTGTTTGCAGGAGAATATGTTCTTCGCTGGTATGGAGGATATTGCAATCAAYCATATTTCTGGGTTGATTGCGACCTCGATTTTGATACTACCCCATTTGTGGTGGGTTAGAGTTTATCTATTTTTGGGTATTCATCACACATTGGTGTGGAATAGGGTTTTGCAAAACAGTCGAAAGTGGTGGTTGCAAATAATGTTATGGGGCCTGTGGAGGGACAGGAAGTGTCGAGGGGAATTGAGTGTTCATGGATTATTTCATCCATTTGAAACCGAAAATTTGGGGGAAGTGGTGAGTATAATGTCCATACTCACCACATAGAGTGCAAGGGAAGTTAGTTATGAGGTTATTGTTCTTCCCTTGTTGTGGCTTATTGTTATTGTTTCCCCCTTGGGGGTTTTGGTTTCGTTGATTCTGGTTGTCCCCAATGAGACCATTTTGTTGGTGGTTATTTCCTCCTCATCCTGGGTTGTTATTGTTTTAGTTTTTTCCTTTACTTTTGGCATTATTCAGCTGATGGGCCATATTTTCCGTATAATGAACTTGTTGAATGGAAGAGGGTTGAACAAAATTAACACCGAAATGGAAAATATGGATTTCTTTGTGGAGACGATCCATATGGTGTGTATGAATTTGAAGTACTTCCACCACTATTGGGGTTATATGTAGGGGTTGGGGTAAAAATCATACTTGGTTGAGGAACCAGATGAATCATGGGTACTGGTGGGGATCCTCCCAACGATGGAGAGGAAGCCACAGGATATGACTGTTGGTGAGTGGGAGGAGGGAAATAAGACGTCCCTCCATATGGTTTCAGGTATTGATTCTCACCATAAGTATGTGATGGGTGTCTGTAAGGGTTGAGATGTGTCATAGAACCAATCAACCCATCTGCAGCATGAGAAACCCTAGTTTTGTCTTGGACGAATGGTAGGGGTCTGGGTGCATAAAGAAATACTATGTACAAGTAACCTGATTGAGCATATATGAGGTCAAATTTTTGGGCCTTGTTGATGGCCTCCTCTTCTCATTGAGGAAAAGTGTATGCTACATCCTTGGCAATCACGAGGACGAGTTATTTGAGAAACCAACCAAGACGTTTTTCTTTGGTGGTTTCTGCTTTGCACAAACTACGTCGTTGTTGCCATTCATGGATGTGATCAGCGATATGGATAGAAGTGGTTTAATTGAACTCAGAGAGAAGTTTTAAACCAATGTCATGATGAACTAGTAATTGGAGAAAGGAAAAAAAGTTCTTGGCCAATTATTCAAAGGTCACATGGGACCCTGATTTTTCATCCACATACCATTTGGCTGAGGATCCTGTGAGGGTTATTTGAAATAAACTCAAGTGGATGGAATAATCCATGATGTTGTTTGAAGAGAACCATAAGTGGAAGGTCATAACATGGTTCGTGGGATATTCCCCTTGTTTTCCTTAAAACTTTGGAATATATGAAGGCAATTTTGTAGGCATATTGGGCCAAGTGGCGTCATGGAAAATAGGATCATTCATGAGTTTGGATAAATAAAAAATGTTAAGGGATTCCAAGTCTAACATAGGGGGATTTGGTAGAGGATTATTTCCAATCATCGTGTGTGTAGGTGATGGACCCGTCCCTTGAGATGGATTTGGTGGGTGTGTACCTCTTTGAGAAGAAGTTCGACTCCTGGATCCTTGTGAAGGGGAACAAATAGATGAATTTCCTTGGGTATTTGACCCAAATAAAGTGGAACCAAGTAAATATGATCCAAAAATAGTAGCACTCATGGGGGTGTGAGATGGTTCAGTTGGTGAGTTGGCAAGACTAGGGAATCCTCCTAAAATAGCAGGAAGATTCTGTAAGCATCCAAAACGATGGGGATTCTATGGTTCCCTTATGGTTTTGACTAGAAAAGTGAATGTATGTAAATGGTGACAAGAGAAATAAATGAACAAGTGATTTTATATTTTGTTCCTTCAAAACATATTATAACTCACAATTTCATGTAATCAAATGAACATCATACATAAATCAATTGTAAAATAAACAAGCATGTGGATAGGTGTATTTTTTTCGCGTGGGGAAACAAATATAAAAAAATGTGTCCTAAAATACTTATCGTCCTTCCTCTCGATTTAGCACTGGGCCTTCCAATAGCACTCGACAGTGGGTTCTGAATCCATCATAAGAGGAACTAGTGAAGGTTTAAGTAATCAGTTATAATGAGGGGTGGATGGTTCAGATCCTAAAAGACCTCGTGACATTTTCCAATAGCCACACAAAATTTGATCATGGTGCGATTGCAACCCACAACTGCCACATGTGTAGATATCCTAAGTTTGGCCACTAATTTCCTTGTTCAAAGTGCAACATTTATATTTTTAGCCTAAGAAACGGGTCACAGGTTGGATGCCCTCACAAGATGTGGGTGACTCAAGGAGGGATGTGCAGGACAACCGAACCTCAACCATCGACCCTTCACGGGTATCTCCATGCCTTATAGTATAGGAACAGTTGACTTGGAGGATTTTGAAGGATCCTTATTCTCAGATTCTATTGTTTCAAAATGTGAGAACCTGATAACGGGGGGTTATTTGGATGCCTATCTCCGAGATCCTACCTAGACTAAAAATTTCTTTTGGCACCTCCTGTGGAGGAAACTTTAGTGCATTATTAGAAATTTTTTATATGTAGTGGGTTGAGAGATTGGGGTCATGGACCAATCTTGTTTGAATTAAATTGGTGTGGGTAATTTCTAAATAAGTAGTCGGATCTTTCAGAATTCCTTTCAAGTACTTTGTGGGTACTAAAAAAGATTACTTCGACCTTGATCCAGATTATTTTTGACACGAAATGGGAGAGGAGATATAATAAATAAATGTACAGAGATATATCAAATATCAAATATTATAATAGGAATGTATCAGAGATGAAACCATAAACACATATATACAGTAATACACAATTTTCTATTAATGAGCGAAGATGTACAAAGACTATAAAGAACAAAGTGAAAGACTCGCTAGAATGGTGGCAACTTATCTCTAAGAAGAGATGTGATGGCTACTCACATTTGTGAGAAGATGATTTTACAATGAGGCTCCAAAGTCCTTTTTATCACAAATAAAATCCAAAACCCTAACCTCGAAAGATGAAAAGCCAATAGTTTTGTGGACCCCGTTTTGGGTAGTTTGGTGTATCAACTTTTTGGGGCATAACTTTGGCATACGATCTCTGTTTGAGGCGCACGATATCTCATTGGAAAGGTATAGTCGAGGAGATTAATTTTGGAGGCTCAATGAGATCCTTTGGATATATTTGAGAAGCTTGATCTTGGAAAGCCTTCATTTAGGCCCTCAAAATCGCCATGAAAGTTAAAAACTGCTAAAAATAGTAAATTTCCAAAATTGCTAGAAAATTGTTTTGAGTGAGTTGGAAAAGGTGGGTGGCCATCAATATCCTCCTAAACCAATCCTCCCTCCTTAGGAATAAATGGTGTCCATTGCGTTGAGTTCATGGGGGAGAGGGAAAAGAGTTTGTTGAATTTGCATCTTAATGAGCTGCTTTCCTTGTTGGAGAAGTTGTGCTGCTTAGCTTTTTGAAGGTTTTCACGAGCCTATGGCTGGAAGGGTTGGAACCTTTTAACCAGTCTGGCTACATGATATGTTTGTGTGCAGAAGGAATATTTTCTCTTTTCTACAGTCCTGTCGACCTTCTTCTATTGGATAAAAGGTGCTTGGGCCAAGGTTGTAGTGGTTGCAGTATCCTTTTGTTCACCTTTTGAATATATTGTGAGGAAGCTAAATTTTGTAGTATGAGATACTAACTTACAGAACTATTTAGGTGGGATAGTAATCAGAACCACCTCTAAAATCCTGTAGAGATGACCCCTAGAGTAACAATGACACTACGGGGTCGAGACTCATAGATAGCATGGCGCTTCCACATATATGGATTTCCCAAGAGAAAATCACAGAAATCCAGTGGGGAAACATCACATAATACCTCATCCTTGAAGGTATGGATGATATATGAAAATTGACACTATTGGTTGACACAAATATCTCATCCCTGGTGAAGCCACCCGATGTTGTATGGCTGTGGGTGTGGTGTTGTCAACAATCCCAACTATTTGATGACCTTTGCTGAGATGAGGTTCTTCTGGATTCTTCTATCAACAATAAAATGTAGCGAGGTCCCCTTCACCCACATTTGTGAATGAAAAAGGAGCTCCCCCTCTTCAGTATCCATTGTTTCTTCTGGTTGAATTGTTGCGGTCATGACAATAGTAGTGGGGTCTGCGTCGATGTTTTGTCTTATGTCAATATTTTCTGAATCAGATTTTGAATCAGGTTTCAACTCCTTATCTTTGATTTTGGCCACCAAGGACTATTTTTAGTGACATTCATCGGTGTTTTTCTAGGGGGTTTTGTGGAAATCGCACAATTTTTCGGTGTCCTTCTTCATCTTCCCATGAACCTTCTTTTCATGTGGCTTGGAATGGTTTTTGGGAGACTGTTTGTTAGGGTCGTCGTTTCATACTTTGGTTTTTTTGGATTTGCATACCCAAACTCCCATTGTTCCAGTGCTTAAAATTTTTCTCGATTTTAAAAGCATATCGATAAGCAACACTGAGTGATGAGATGTCTAGAAAATCCATTTTAGTTTGGATATATGTATGTAAATCCCCACGATATTTCAGAACCAAATGTGGTTCAGATTGTTTGATACCCAGCTTGGTGTGCAAAGTATGGAAGGTATTGGTGAAATCAAGAACTCCTTGGCTCCTCTCTTTCCATAGTGTGGTCCATCTCATATACTGCTCCTCATAGTTTCCAACAGAGTAATATTGTTCCTTTACCACTTCCACAAAAAGAATCCCAAGTGGGATCGACCCCATATATTCCAGACTCTGATGTGGAACTTTTCTCCCAATAAGTTTCCCACCAATGTTTGACATGGAGGTTAGATTTAAAGAGTGCAAAGGTGATCTTTTCCGTGTTGGAAAAATGGTGCACAAAGATATAACCTTCTAGCAGATTTAACCATTTGTTTAGGGCATCCGCATCTATTTGACCCTCAAATACATGAATATCAAAATTAACTTGTACCTTGAAAGGAGAGGTGTTTCCAAAGTGGTTGTTTGATGAATATGCACTTGTTTCTATAGGTAGGCTTTGAAGGATGTGGGGAAAATTCTCCATCATTTCGTCCCTCTGTCACGTGAGAGCTTGCTCAAGAAACAAATTGATAGAATCGTTTGCTCCGTCGTTTTTATTTTCTTCTTCCATGGAGGGTTTCTTGGGTGTGCGAGAGAGATTTTATTCAAGAGAGACAATCTCGAGGCCCAAATTTCTATACTCGTACCTTGTCGGGGACATGCACTGAAAAAAATTGATCAAGAATAGCCTGCTCTGATACCAGTGATCATATTATTTTTGACACGAAATGAGAGAAGAGATATAATAAAGAAATGTGGAGATATATATCGGATATCCAATATTATAACATAAATGTGTCAGGGATGAAACTATAAACACAGATATACAATAATACACAATATTCTATTAATGAGTGAAAATGTACAAAGACCTTAAAGTACACACTGAAAGACTCGCTAGAATGGTGGCAACTTATCTCTGAGAAGAGATGTGACGACTACTTGCATCTGTGAGAAAATGATTTTACAATGAGGCTCCAAAGTCATTTTTATCATAAATAAAATCCAAAACCCTAACCCCGAAAGATGAAAATCCAACAGTTTTGTGGACCTCGTTTTGGGTAGTTTGTTGTATCAACTTCTCGGGGGCGTAACTTTCGCATACGATCTCTGTTTGGGACACACGATAGCTCTTTGGAAAGGTATTTCCGAGTATATTCATTTAGGGGGATCAATGAGAGAATTTGGCTATCATTGAGAAGATCAATCCTGAAAAATTTTCATTTAGGCCCTAAAAATGGCCCTAGAAGTTAAAAACTGCTAAAAATAGTAAATTGCCAAAATTGCCAGAAAACTATTTTGAGTGAGTTGGAAAAGGTGGGTGGCCACTGATATCCACCTAGATTAGACATCCACTATTATGATATAAATGATGTGTGTGAAGAGTGTCTTTGTGTGCAAGAAAGTGAAAAGTGTGCAAATATTTTTAATAAGTTAAGTGTAAGATTGCAACATGTGGACTTCACGTGGTCCTTAAAAATCTTCTTACCTAGATTACTATGTTTCTTTAGTACAACCTTGCAGAATATGTAAATCCCTAAAGAACTATAAATGTGGACTTAGGGGTGCTTACTTGATCCTTTAAACTCCCTAGAATGTTGTCTATACTAAGAAAGATTTTGAAAACTATAACAGGATTGCAAACATGTGAGCATGTATTGGCTCGTTACTTGATCTTTTAAACTTTCCTAGAGTGTTGTCTAAACTAAGAAATATTTTAGAAAATATCCTAATATTGAAAACATGTGGGAATGTATGGGTCCTTACAAAGTTTTAAGATGATTTCCAAAACTAAGAGGTACCCTAGGGGGTCTTTGTCCTATCCTAATGATTTTTAAGGGAGATGAAATTTCCTTTCAACCACCTTTTGTAATTCCCGATATCACACTAGGGTGCAGGGGAAGAGCATACTTGAGGGTTAAAATTGATTTCTAGTCCCAAATTAATTGATTGTGTTTGAAAAATCAATAACTTCAACTCAAAATTTTACATGCCAAATGAGCCATCCATGTGGCAACAAAGAAAAGAGAAGAATTATGATTCTTTTTACCCCTATGTGCTTATGTTAGATAACCTTCCTTTTGATAAAGGACTCTAAGTGAAGTGTGATTGCTTTACAAAGTGAAGGAAATTAAAATATGAAGGCAATGGGCCCTCAAACCATTCATAAAAACCCTTACAATTTGAAAAATTGAACTTATGTATGGGTTGTAGTTCTTATAGGTGAATAGAGGGTGCAGAATGCACAGAGTTATGAAGGTTTTCATGCACACAGTGCACATAATGCATGTCTTTGTTCCTCAAAATCCGGACACTTCCTGTCACACACTGGGAAATAAATTTCCAAGTGAAATTCTCTTTCCTTGGCTCTGAATTCTGACTTTGGAAGAATGGATTAGGATGGTTTTGGTACGTGTATATCCAAAAAATTAGAAAGAAGTTCTCTCAAGACTTAAATAAGGAGGAATTTGATACTGATCCCCATTATGGTTGCCAGTACCAATCCCCAATTTTGTCACATGGGTGAGCAAAAACACAACACTTGCATGCTTGGTTAAGTCAACTAAACAAGATAGAGGTTTGTGAGTTTATTAAATAACCAAATAAACATGAAAACAATAAATATAAATAAAAACAACTAAGAAATAAATGTTAGATAAGCTTGCAAGAACTAGAATTATGAAAAACAAAAAATGACCATCATATAGCTACCAATGGATCAATATTTTGATAGGCTAACACCGTAGAGAAAGGCAGGGACTTATGAATCCCCTCTTCCTTCTTGGGATGGATCTTGATTTCCCTCATATAGAGATCTTCTCTTCATGCAATGGAAAGTGACAATGGTGAATAAATACAATTCCAATCCTCTCAAGAGATGAGTAGGATGGCCCTTGCTATAGTGATTGAATGATTCAAAGAGAAAACAAGATTCTCCAAGAAGAATTCTTGTAGCATAACAATACCTTGAAGTTATTATTTTTCTAGCACACCCATGGCACATATTTATATTATCCATTCATGGAAAGATACAACTGGTTCATATTGCGAACAAGGGGCCTTTTATGGAACTTCCTAGCCCTTGACTAGCCTCCAAGCTACATTTCGCTCAGATCTGAGTGTCAAATCGTGTTGGGGGTCAAACTAGAAGTGGTTGAGGAGCCGACAAGATTCATAAATGCATATTTCATGAGAAATGCATGGATTTTCTCGTAGAAATTGCTCATCGTGTGCATAGTGTGCACTGAGGGCTGTGTTAGCTTATGCACTATGCGCG
This sequence comes from Picea sitchensis, assembly GCA_010110895.2. Classification (NCBI taxonomy): domain Eukaryota; kingdom Viridiplantae; phylum Streptophyta; class Pinopsida; order Pinales; family Pinaceae; genus Picea; species Picea sitchensis. The sequence continues at coordinate 83,611 of SNQJ01S0015370.1, forward strand.
TGCTTCCTTTGGTGATTTTGCGCACTTTAATTTTTTAACCCAGTGTATAGTTTTGTGCATTTTGATGGATTTTGGTGTTGTAGGTGTACTAATTTCTATAGGCATTGATGTCTTTCTTCAACCATTGTGTGAAATGTTGTAGACATTTTTTCAATGAAAACACCATGTACATGAGGATTCCATCCTCTCTTATCTCATAGTCCTCAATTGTTTGCTGCAAAATACATTGTTGTAATTTCTCCGTTATTTCCATGTAATGTTGATCTAATTTTTCATCCTCTAAAATTTCGTCATTCAATTCAAATTTGTACATGATAATGGTTGTAGCATGCACCTTATTCACCCTCCTATTGATTTCATCAACCACCTTGCTTTGTTTACCTTTGATATTTTTTTATATCAAAGTTATACTCACTTGGAATTCCAACCATCTGATTTGTCTAGCGATTTCAAAGTTAGTTGTCCAAACAAATATTTTCATACCACTATGGTTTGTCCCCAAATCAAATATTTTCCCCATGAGACAATGCCTTCACATATTTAAGGAATGTATTATAGTTGCCAATCCTAATTCATGGGTAGCATAATTGCACTTTCATGCTCTTTTAATTTCGATGACTCATATCATGTCACATGCCCATCCTTTCATGCTCTTTTAATTTCATTGACTCATATCATATCACATGCCCATATCCAAGACCTTCTTTGCAAGAAGTGTGCATACAATAAAGTCTTCATTTGGATCAATGATATTTAATATTGGTGCACTTGTCAACAAGCTCTTAAAATGTTGAAAACACTTTTCACAATAATGGGTCCATTCAAATATCACACCCTTCTTTTGGAAATAAGTGATTGGGTGTGAAACATTCAAAAATCCATCAATGAATCTTTTATAATACCTTGCAAGCCCATGAAATATCTATCCTCTAAGACATCCCTAGGTACTGGCCATTCTTCAATGGCTCATATCTTTTCCGAATCAACTATTATCCCTTCTTTTGATATGATATGGCCTAAGTAATGGATATGCCTCTTATAAAATGAGCACTTGCTCAAATTTGCATACACTTGATGATCCCTGAATAGTTGTAGCACCATTCTCAAGTTCTTATCATGTTCTTATTCCTAATTAGAATAAATAAGTATGTCATCCAAAAATACAATGAAAAATGTATCTAATTATTTATGAAAATACCATTAATTAAACACATGAAGACAACTGGTGCATTTGGAAACCCAAAGGGCACCACTGTGAACTCATAATGGCCATACCTTGTTCTAATTGTTGTCTTGCTAATATATACCTCTTTAATTCTCACCTGATGATAACCTGATCCGAGTTCAATATTGGAAAATACCTTTGCATCTTTCAGTTGATTAAAAATATCATTTGTCCTTGGCAAAGGATACTTGTTATTCATTGTCACCTTATTCAGCTGCATGAATTCAATGCAAAGCTGCAACGTACCATCTTTATTTTTCACAAATAACATTGGTGCATCCCAAGGTGATACACTTGGGAATATATACCCCTTCTTCAGAATCTCTTCAAGTTTCATTTGCAATTCCTTTTGTTCTGGTGTACTCATCCTATAAGGAGTCTTGGACACTAGGGCTACTCCAGGAAAAAAATTGATTGAGAAATTGATATCTCTCTTGGGTGGAAAACCTGACAACTCTTTAAATAAATCTTCAAACTCTTTTAGGACTTCATAGTCTTCAATAATTGACACTTTATCCTTTGGGGTCTCTTCCATATATGATAAAAATATTTGGAATCTTTTTCTAAATATATTTGTTAACTATAAAATTGGAAATTCTCTCATAGTTGATCCCCTTGGAATACCATGAACCGTCCTCAAGTTCCCTTCCTCATCCAAGCAAGTAAATGCCTTTTTTTAATAGTCTAGGACAACATGATGTTGGTCCAACCAATGCATACCAATTAGGCAATCATAGGAGCCCAAATGTATGATATTGAAATATTCTTCGGTTCTTAGTCCATTCATGTCCATAGGACATTCCTTAACCATCTCATTAATTCTTATTTTAGCTCCTATATCTAGCTACACCAACCAATATTTCCCAATATTTCTTTTTGGAAAATGAAATATTCCCACCATCTTAGGATCTAGATAACTATGACTAGATCATGAATAAATTAAAATAGCAATAGGTTGGTCATTAATCTTACCTTCTACTTCAATCATCTGAGACTAAAATTTATCTTTCTTATTATCTAAGGCCGCATAAATCCTTGGCGTGATTTTTCCCATGTCCTCCATTGTATCATCATGATGTACATTGTGAACATTCCTCACTTTTTCGCCTCTATGAGGGAAATATTTGTGCATGTGATCTCCCTCACAAACCCAACACTTCACTGGTTTTTTCCTTGGTCTTTTCCCCATTGTCTCTATCATTATGGGCTCCTTGGAAGCTGGTTGTCCCTAAGAATTATGTATGAATAATGGTGGCTTGGTCCCCTTCTTCCTCTACTCCATTTTTCCTTTCTTATTGTATTCCCAAGACTTTTAGTAAGTAGGTTTTGCTCTATGTTGGTCATACAGAAGCTTGGATCTCCTTATAGTTTCCTCCAATGTCTTGGGATCATCATACTATATCTTATCACTGATAAATGATGGAAACGTACTTAGGTATCTCTAAATCTTAACATGTTAATCCTTGATGAAAGGAACATATTTCAGCATCTCTAAGAATCTCCTTTCATACTCATATATGGTCATACTCCCAAGTTTGATTTCAAAGAACTACTTCATCTTCTTATCATAATACTACTTGGTTTGAAAATACCTCTTAAACTCCCTCCAGGTAATCTTCTTATCATAAATTTGTTTCACTTGCACGAACCTCTCCCACCACATTGATGCTTTTACCTTTAGCTGAAAAATTACAAGTATCCCTACTTCTTTAGAGGAGTAATTGTGCAAGTGAAAGTACTTCCTCATAGCTAACAACCAAGTCTCTGCATCCTCATCTTTATTATGCTCACCATCAAAGGTAGGAGGATTGATCTTATTCATTTTTCTCTATAGATCATCTACCCCAAACCTCCTCTTATGCTTATTGATAGGAGATGGACTTGAACTACTACTATTTTCTCTCCTAGTAGAATGTTTTAGTGAATGATGATGATTCCTGTCAACACTTCTTGCTTCTCTTCTTTTATCATGAGACCTATCAGTCCCTGGCTTTTTTGATTTTGTATCTTTATCCATTTTATTCTCTCTTATGTCCAAGCTCTGCAACAACTTGAGGTTGAATCCATCTTGTTGCTATTTGGATTTGATAATCCTCCCATTATCAGCCTTATCACTTAGAGCATATTTTTGCAATCTCTTTATGGTCTCTACCAAGTTCATGCTTTCTTATTTCCCTTCTCCATGAGCATTTGATTATGTCCCTTCATTACCTATTCTCACATACAACCCTGTAACTTCATATTCATGTTTGTAAGTCCCATATTCATATTCCATACTTCTGATCATTATGTTGATCTTGTTCTGATATATTTTCTCTTATATCTGCAAAGTGTGCAGGAAATATTATTTGTTAGACTAATAATCTAACAAATCTTTAAATATTATTCACCATTCTACCTTTTTAATTACACTAGAATTATTATTCCTTATCTATTGTGAATGTGACTATCCAATTCACTTTTCTAGATGCATAATTGGAATACTCTATCCAATACCTTTCCAATGACTTCTTTCGTGCTCAATTCAAAGTTTTGAGCATAAAGTTATAGTTATTGGAATCTTACCCATTTATTCATTTTATACACTTTTTATTCTAGGCGTAATTTCATCCTTGTTCTTGCATCCATACACTACCCCCTTTGGGATTTTGTTAGAATATCAATTGGGTATCTTCATTACCCCAATTTGAACAATGTGACCAAGTTTCAGCTTAATATGAGCTTCAGGCTGCTAGACACAACTTGCTGAAGTTTAAGACCATTTTATCTTTTTATCCTTGAATGCTATAGGTGTCTTCTATGTCTTCCTATTCATTTGTAGGTGCCCAGATTCTATTTTCAACTCCATGGATGACTTCTATGGTTTAAGATATTTCTGTGGAATGCTCCTATTCCTTGATATGACCTCGAAGTAGGAAGTTATTGTTGGAGTTACTTCACACACACCTATGATTTTTTTTTCCTAAGGTTTTTCCATGTCTATTATTCATAACTAGTCATTATCCAGTCTTCTATATTTTAGGGGAGAATATTCCACCTGGAGAATATTCTCTTTAGTTGACACTTCAGTTTGACTAGTTGAATTGAGTCTAGATGTTGCATTGGTTTTGTCACCATCAAACATTGGGATCATCACCATGATAATGCACAATTTCCTTGGAAACATCATCAGACTGGTGCATTACCTTGATTCCTTGATCTACTCCTCACTACACTCTATTCAATCAGTTAACTGAAGACTAGTTGACTAGTTAACTCAGCTAGGTGGCAGTTCACTCCCATAACTTCTTGAGAGACTGGACTAGGTGGAAGTTCACTCCCGTAACTACTGGTGTGTGTCCAAAGCACTCTATACCACCACTATGGTGCATTGGTTCTCCTCCAGTGCGTATTCATTGAGTTATATAGAGTATATCATGTGCAAATTATTCATTATTCATACGGTTGATGAGAATTCTTCTATTCTTCCTCTCCTTCTTATTCTTTCTCAATTTCTCTCTGCAAATGTGTATAGTATTTTCTAGATAGATATATTTTGTGCTGGTTCAACACGTTTATAGTTATGGCCTCCGGAGTGAACTGGTACCCAAAATTCTACCTTGCATTGTTTAACATGTAACTGCCTCATACTAGCTCCATTTGACACACTGCTTACATCGTTAGAAATCTCTCTTGAAGATCTTTTATTTGAGATGTATAGATATATTATATCTTTCAACACTCTATTCTCATAGATTTTGAGTACATGATAATGTTGTTTCGACCTTCAAAAATAACCTACAAGAATATCACCCCAAAAAACATTGTAATTTTTCGAGAAAATTAACGGATTTTTGTTGAGATGGATGCAAATATGGCATTTGGGTCCACCTGGCACCCTATAATGATGCCATTTCAACCATATTTTTTTCATGGCCCTAGCTTATTATTCCTCAATCTCTTGTTTCTATCTTTTCCTATTACTCAAGCCTTAAAATCCAATAAAATAACAATGTGTTATAGACCCACCTGTCTATTTGGCACATTTATGACCACGAATGGGACAAGGGTCCCACCTTGAGTGTAAAAGTCCCACATGGAATATTTTTATTTGGCATAGGGATGGGAAGGTCCCATCCCGCACCTTTTCTTAGGTGCACGTGAAATTGCATATTACTGCAAATCCGACTATTAGGATCGAGCAGGATCAACAACTAGAAGGCCATGTCGCATCCCCAAAATGCATGAGAATTAACATTCACTTGCAGTGCAAAATTATTTTTCCCCATGATACATGGAACGATCTATATGGTGTCACATGGGACAAGGACCAGAAGCCGAAACTGCTTCACCCCCATGTGACAGTGATTTATGGTATCAACTAAACCACCTACACATAGCTCCCATGTCACCTGCCACTGTGCTACTCATTGCCATTCTATACTTTACACCATGGAACTCCATGTAACCTCTATGACGTAAAGTCCACATCACCTCCATGTTACCGCCATGTCATGCTGATTTCATATATGGAGAAATGCCCATTTTTTTCCAATTTTCAAATTTTCCCAAAATTCCAAAAAAAACATAATTTGAAATTATTTTCGCAACCACGATGGAACTATGAAGTTAATCTTTTTGTGGCCAATTTTTTCCCTACGCATTCCAATTTGACCTCACCGCGTGAAATTCGACTATTCCACATCGAATTCTCTATGCATTATACTATAGATATTGAGGATTTTTTTTTCTTTTTTCCATTTTCTCCCAATTTCACCATGGTTGTACTGTAACTTCCAAAATTCATAATTTAGCCAATTATGGTCCCAAAAATGCCCAGATTGAAATTAAAATTGGGAATTTTTAATCTCTAGGCAAATTTTCCTCAATTACTCTTGAAATTTCCAAATTTCACTGCAGTAATTTTGACAAACATGTTGTGGACATCTCTTTCAAACATTATGTTGAATAGTTTTCATGTGGACTCTACAACTTAACCTCAGCGCTTTGCCTATGGCCCATAAAGACTCAATGTTGAACCTGTGGCTCTAATACCATATTTTAGCATACCCAACCACATAGTTGAGTCTCGTTACCATATTGTAACATCCCCAATACCAGGGAATCCATAAAAATAATTCTCTAATACCACGTAGTGGTATTCCCAACCACAAACTAGGGAAATTCGCCACGAATTTACCAACTCTGATACCATTAATTTAAAAAAGAATGTTCTACATAAGAAAAAAATTATACAACCCATATTAAATATAACCATGCATAATAATACCGGAAAAACCCATAACGAAATATACATTTAATCATACAATAATTAAATAAATACACATAAGACACTTATCTTTTGTAAATAATCACCAAATGCATGTAGAACTTAGACATTCCTCCTAGCCATAGATTCTACTGCTCATAAAATCTTAGCAACAGGTCACCCCTGATTTGGGGCTAAAACTCCACTAGGGCAAAGGATTCATAATCCATGATAAGGTCTTTCAACAACCAAAATAACCAGATCATGGTGCCAACAATAAAAAATAACTTATAGTCTCTCATTCCCCACATGCCTATCCCACCCCAGGAAGTGTGCCCCTTCTCTGCTGAACAGTCCTCTGGTTGCCCCACTTCCCTTCTGAGGCTTCACCAATAGGTTGGACAGGACGTCTCAGAGCTCTGTAGCTACAACTTGACACGTTGAGAAATCAATTCCCAACAATTATCTTACCTAGAGAGAAATTATTATGATCCTAACAACCTGCCTCTTCAATGGTTCACAGACTTGACAACCCACCTCTTCAACAACACAAGGGCCTGACAACTCACCTCTTCAACTCAATTAATCAGGTCACTCCTCAAAACAGCTCCAAAGTACATGTATGGAAGGTAGATGGGAAAGTGAACATGAGAGGATGATGGTATGAAATGAATGGGAAAGATGAGAATTACACTAAGCACTCAACAATATATTTGCATGCCCTTAACTTGACATTTGTCAAGCTAGGAACTTCATGGGCTCCACTTGGTGACTCATTCCTTACTCTTAGGAACTTAGGATAAAAATCATATCCGACAACTTAAACTTTAGGAAACATTATAATAATTTTTTCCTTGTCTTAAGCCCCATTGGATTAGCCCCTCCTCCTAGAGTCTTAGCCCTCTTTCCCTTTCTAGTGGAGTTTTTCTGCCCATCGCTTTTTTCTGGTTGGTCTACAGTAGTGATGTACGTTATTAATATCATCAAGTGTGATTATGTATTACAAGGATAGACTCATTGACCTTTTAGCATCCATCTCTCTAGCCTTAAATTCATAGGCACTCTGGCCTCAAAACACATATATAAGGGCACTCTAGCCCAAAATATCTTATCTCACTAGCCTATATGTAAATTTATATTCACATTTATAATTGGGGTTCGACCTAGCGGTATTACATCCATGATGAAACTATCCCATACTTGTTGACATTAACATAAACAAAATATGAAGTAAATCAAAATGTGAGTTCAAAGGTCAACTAAAATTCAAAATAAGTCCTCAAAAATCTTATTAATACATAACTAAAACACATTCTGCCACTAGTTCCTACGTCCTGCTATGATATGATTTAAATCGTTGACCATTATAGAATGATATGATTTGAGAAGATGATAAAAAAACTAATGCACCGGTCTTATCACATTTTCCAATCACTCTAAAAGTATTATTTGAGAATGAAACTATTTTCTTCTATGAATCATAAGAATTCCAATATCCCAACCAGATGTTTCTCTATAGTTTCTTAAAAAAATTGAACCAGATAATATTATGAGCAAAATGATCCATCTATTAGGATTACATTAGAGGAAGAAGTTTCCAGATAGAAAAATCCATTTTCTTAATTGGAAAAAACAAAAGAAAACTCAGCAGAACCTACTTGTTAAAATGTAGATATTGTTGTTAGGATTATAACTGGAACCAACATTACAAACCTATAAAAAAAATTGTGAATAGTGCATAGGATAAATAAGAAGGAAAACATGGTCAACTTTGAAGAAAAATATAAGGCAAATGCTATCAAGAATAAAGTGGCATTGGAGATAGGGGGAACATTATAAATAATATTTCATTAGCTTAAGCTTACTGTGAGGAAGAAATCCAATGGAGGTGTTACAAAGAAAGAGGGCACCTTGCGTATGTAACGAGAAATGCATAAGATTGAAGTCACTTTATGGATAACTAGGTTCATTGTCTCCTTGTGCATCTGAAGGTTTTGAGGCTTCTCTAGTACTATATGGGGGATGTATTATAACTCCTAAGCCGCAAAACATGACATTATATAAGTTGGCAGTTACCAACCACTGCAGTACATAGAGCATACTAGATTGTACATAGGTCTGCAGATATTCTCTCATGAATCTAATTGCAGACTATTATAACAAAGTGTTTGGGAGCAATCGGTTACACTTTTACAAGGGGAATATGTCCCTATAAAGACGTGTGTAGGGAGTTGACAAGAAATAAAATGAAAATAACCTTAAAAGCATGAATACCCTTTCAATCAAGTTATCTTAGTAGAGTTTTGAAAGAGGTGGCTAGCACATATAACTTAGGACACTTGTACTGAATGTATTCTATCAAATCACCTATTTGATTTTTCTTTTTTTTATAATGGTATAAGTCACTATCCTTGCTTCTTCTTAAGAGTAGAGAAGTTATTAATTTAATAACTTATTGCAAAGACACTTGACTAAGGCTTAATTGCATGGTTAATAATCTGGAATAAAATAATAGAATATTTAATTGAGAAAACATGGGTAACGAGTGTGGGCGGTTTCCATTGCATGGGTAACAATTTATAACAAATTAAATATTTGTAAAAACATGGGTAACGAGTGTGGATTTGGGAAATATGGTGAATGTAAAACGGTATTGTTGTTTCTATTAAGTTACATGAAAAAAATGGTATGCATAACAAGCATTTTGTAACCTTTTTTGGGTTGCAAACTCTATTTAATTCACCAAACTTTATTTAATTCACTTTAATTCACCAATGGGCCAAAAATACTACATCAACCATTGTCTACACATATTTAGTTGGATAGATGCAGCCATACCTAAGGGGCCAATCAATGTCTTAAAGCTGTTAAATAAAAATGGTGATATGTTGGAAAGTCTAAGATGAGTAGTATATCAAAAACGTTTTCTAAGATGAATAGTATATCAAAAAAGTTTAATATATTAAAAAAGTTTTTTTATTGTATTAAAGACAGAGTAAGACAAAGTGTCAATTTTATTGAATTCTAATACCTTTTATCTTGGTTTACTAATTCCATCTTAGAAGATAGAATTGAAATAACTACATGGAATTATAAAATAAAAAAACATGGAAAATGGGATCATACTTCTCAATCAAATTCCTAGGCATAGTACTTACATGATGCAAATTGCACTTTCGCTTGCACCAATGTAAATGTATTCTATTTCCACTTTCATATAAGGTAAATCCCACGTATAAAAGCTGCAAAATTATTTTTCATTATCACTATGAATGAATAATTTCTCGGTAAATTGTTCATAATGAATATTCATAGGTAGGCAATATATTACCACATGGACATTTCCTATGAATTGAGAAAAACAATAAAGCTTGTGTTAAATTATTTGCAAGTTATTCTTAGTAGTTGCCGCAGAACTATAACTTTCGCTTGGACATTTACCAATTTCGCTTGTTAGCTTAAGGCGTTGGTAGTTGCCGCAGAACGTATTTTTATTAAAACCCTTTTAATAGGGAATTTCGGTAGCGTTTCCTTGTGAACTTCCATTGGTATAGCTACGGAAATTTGAAACTATAGCAATTTTATAATTGTGGCAAGAAATCGATTGAGTGTTGAAGCAAGGGTAACCAGTGACTCATTAAAGGTCTGACAGTGACTCTCCTCAGGCCTGCACTAATTTTTGGTATCAGAGCCCATAACGTTGATTAATTTGAAGTTTTCTTCCCAAGGATTTTATGCAGGATATTATACAGTTAATTGAAAGAAGATGGCTTTTAGAGCAAGAGGAGGTCGAAGACGAAGGCAAGATCTTGAGGTTGGGGATGTAAGTGAATCTGAAGAGGAAGTTGTGGAAGAAGAAGAAGAACCAACTCAAGAGAGTGCATAACTCAAATTGCTAGGGTCAGTATTACGATCAAGTTCAAGACCCAAGCCTGAATTATCTACTTATTATGGAAATCTAATAGTTGAGAATTTAATAACCTGGATTACTGATTTAGATAAATATTTTGAATATGAAGAAATTGATGAGGAGAAAAAGGTGAAGTTTGTTGTGACAAGAATGAAACGACATACATCCTTATGGTGGGATAGTGGATAGTGTGCATGTCGAGAGGAGAAAGAAAAATAAGCTAGTGATTAAAAGTTGGGATAGGATGGTAGCAAAGATGAGGGGAAAATTATTGCCAAAAGACTACCAACTAACTCTCTACAGGAAGATGCAAAATCTTAAGGAAAGGTTACTGACGGTGAGAGAGTATACTGAGGAGTTTTACAGGGTTAACCTGAGAGTAGGTTATGTAGAATATTCCTAAGAGAAAACAACGAGGTATATTAATGGTTTAAGGATGGAAATTCAATATGAAATCAGTGTGTTGTTACCAAGAAAAGTGGAAGAAGCATATTGGTGTGCTTTAAGGGCATATGAGAATATAATAAGGAAGTAGAACTCAGTCAGAGGTCGTGGTTCAGCTAGAGGAGGACAATCATCTGGAAAATGAAACTTTTCAGCTTAGAAAAGTGAATCTAGTAGCTCAAATAAGCAAGAGTAGTTAGATAAGGAAGTGATTCAAGAGGTGGAAGATCTTACCAAAGAGGTAGTGTAATATCCCTCAACCGAACCCAAATGTAAATATAATCCAAGTATATTTAAGCTAGTGAGTTGTTTAGACATCATTTTTGTAATACACCTTTCATGGCATGGTGCACGCATATACTGCACAATAAAGGGATGTAATGTGCACATTTTGAATACCGCGCGCAGTAACTAAGGTGCACACAACCTTAAAGACAAAGGATACAACGCGCAGTAACAAAGTGCGCACGATATTAATGTCAACGAACCTTTATGTATATAATTTGCGTTATAGGCTAGTGAGCCAATATTATAAGCCGAAATGCTTATGTCTTGGAATTAGGCCAGCACGCCTAGATGTCAAGGGCCAATGCGCCTACTTTGTACTTGACTCATGATTAATATAAAATACATCACTGTGCACAAACTGACCACGATAAAAGAGATGGAGGGATGAACTTCACCAGTTAGGGTAACAGAGGGCCAAAAGTCAAGGAATATTATATTAATATTTCCTAAAACATAAAGTATGGATAATTAGTTTATCCTAAGTTCTAAAGTTGGAGACAAGTGGACAAAAGTAACTTCCGATATAACAAGTGTCAAGTTGGGGACATGCATTCATATCATGGGGAAACTTAGCCCAGAGGGGGATTCAAGGGGGAGAACTGACGAACGGAAAATAGGGGGAAACCACCATGGGACCATTTTTTGATAGAGAGTTCAGAGTGATTCCAAAAACACACTCAGTTATCCAGTCAATGACTCCATGACCATTTTCACTCATACATTCCGATATCCTAGAGACAACCATTCCACCTTTTCAAAACCTGTTTTCCCGTCCCTTTTGGTTGGTGTACCTGGTTAGCTTGGAGTGAGATTGAAGAAGCAGGTTGTCAGGCCCGTGAGCAGTTCTATGGGTGAGAGAATTGTTGTGGATTGATTTCCATTGGTGCTAGAATGCAGCTACAATGCTCTGAGACTTCCGGTCCGACCTGTTGTTGAAGCCCTGGAAGGGAAGTGGGGCAACTGAGGGATTGTTGAGCAGAGAAGGGGCACACTTCCTTGGGTGGGACAGACATGTGGGGAATGAGAGGTTGTAGGTTGTTAGTTGAGTGAGCACCTGAGACAGAGTCTTTCCTATTGTCCATGAGCCTTAGCTTGGATAGGAATCCCTTACCCTGGGTGGAGTTCAGTCCCAGCTCGGGGGTGATTCACTGTTGAGAGTGATGAACAATGTAGTCTATGGCTGGGAGGTTCGTGGACGGTCTGTAAGAAGTTGGTGACATTCTTTCTAAGATAAGTATCAATTGTATGATATATGGATATGTTGTTTTGTTATTTACATATCCATGTTAGGATTTTATCATATATGTGACTATGTTGCTTATGTCCTTATGGGTAATTTCCTGTAAATGAGGCATATCGGTAATCATTGTTATTTTAATATAAAAGTCGTATGTTACATAAAGTAATGGTTTGTTTATGTTTAGAAGTAAAGCTTCCGCGAGCATGCTGTATGTATATGTTTTAGTTGCATGCAGTCTAAAGAGTAAATTTAGGTGGCATTGCTTAGTTGACCACTGGGTATGCTACTGTATGTTCCATAGTAAGGAAACGAAAGATGCTCCCTAGAGTAGCATGTCCCAACCTCTTGGATGGGAATGCTAGCGACTGGCATCAGAGCATGAGTGATTTCTCTGGAGTGGCGTACCCCGGCCTCATGATGGTTGAGGGGTTTGTTACAGTATGTTATCAGAGCCTTAGTTCAACACTGAGCTTGAATGGCCAGAAGAATTGCAATCGAAGTGAATATTCATAGAAAAGTAACTTCGAAGTGACCAAAATTAGAGTCATAGAGTGTCCTTTGAAAAAGGTTGGCATACTGGTGTGCATGGTAAGTTTAACATCGCACGAAAAACAATGGCGTGCCAGTGTATGCGGTAAATTGTTGCGCCACGCAGAACATTATTATGAGTAGATGCACGTGCTGAAATTAGCCTTGCGTGGTAAGCACACACATAGTAAGGTGCACATGGGGTGCACAAGTATTTCTTAACGCAAAGGAGTTTTGTTGTTACGTGCATAAGTACGAGTATAATTTGTTTCGCGGGGTGTATTCAGTAGTATACGCAGATATTTGAGTGCGAAGGAATATGTTAAACTTAACATGGTGCATGCATAGGACAAAAATGCATGTGGATTATCAGTGCGTAGTATCGAACTGTGCACAATGGATATTGGTGCACAACGCCAGAATAGTGCGCATAAGTAGTCAGTACGACGAATAAGAAATGCACAGTATATTTAGGTGCATAGAGAAGCGTTTACCTTGTAATATTGCTATGCACGATAATATAAATGAACAGGTCAAGTTAATGCACGCGAAGTCGCTTAGAAGGCGAGGAGTCTGAGTTTAAATTGCATGATGATAAAAGAAAAATAAACACATAACCGCATTGAAGCAGTAATTAAAAAGAATTCTGAATTTTTAATTTCTTCTGATTTAGACAGATGAAAATAAAATATAAGATTACAAGAAAAACTCTTATAAAAGAAAACAAGAGTTATAACATCACCATATAGAAATTGTAATGAAACAGTCTAAAATCCGTTTATGTATTTATATTATCATATTAATCACAAAATTACAAAAGGTTGATGACAATAATTAACCTATTGTAAAAAGGGTCGCTGAAGAATAGGCCTATCATCTCTGGTACTCTTTACCTCTGCTATTGGCTGTTCAAAATTCGTTGAGACATGCTTATCTTAGTTGAAGACTTACTTTAGCTTAGCAATCTCCACCTTTAAAGAGGAGTCGAACCAGACCGGTTGATTTTCTCCAACACTTTCAGTCGCTTCAACCGTAGATTCCTCCTTCTTATGTCGCTTACTCCTTTTCTTCTTAGCGGCTGGCCTGTTGATGACTAAATCCTTTATAATGAGATTCATCCTAACTTCCAATAGTGAGTCTATAACCAACTCTATGTGGAATTTAGTTTCTATAAGATGCGCAAGGACCCTTTCCTCCTTAGTCATAGGAAAGCCTAGCATGTTGCTCGAATAACCATTCTTACTTGACTTAGCTTTGTCCATGTATATTAGGTTGAGGATACCGACATGTGTCTCTACAGAGAGAAGGAAGTCGAGCAACTTGAAGATTACTATGGGTATGGATACATAGATATTTTCATACTTGAGGAGTAGTAATTATAGAACTCCATTTATGAAGCACATACAAATTACGTACAAGGAGCGTTGGGTTTCCATGTTCGGCCAATCCATTTCGAATGATTAGATTTTGAGTTCGTTACATGGTGACGTTCAACTGACGTCACATGGTTGCGAAGTACCGAATGAATGAAGCAGGGTGATCTGACTAGCCATCGCCTGCTCCACGAGTGGTGGATTTGACATGTTGAGACACATAATATCGTGTCTTGGTGAAAGTGGTTTCGACAATACCACCTTCTTGCATGAGTGTATCTCGGAAGGCACTGCGCGTCAACGTTCTTGAGACTTGGGTCTTCTTTAGAATTGTCGTGGTGATAACACCAAGAAACCGAGAGTGGTAATGTTGATGTGTATGTTGAATCGAAATGGTGCATATTCTCATGAATTGCAGATTGGTTAGTCTGATAAGTTTCGATGGCTGCACATTTTGCAGAATTAACAACAACTCGGTCAGGACAGACTAGTGCAGAGTCCGTAGGAATGGAAGAGGCACAAAATAATTACAGTCATCCAGAGAAGAGCAGAGGGATGGATGTCGATTTGGGCATAGAAGGAACGAACTCCAATGGACATGGAGAAGAAAGGAATGAAGATATGAATATGGCTGAGACCATTAAGAATTTGCAGAAGGATGTCCAAAGTCATAAAGCTGATAATGAAAGGCTTATGAAAGCCAAAGAGCAGTAGGATGACTTCAACATGAAACTATTGGAAGGTTTGAACAGAATAGAGAAGAAATTGGCTAAGGAGAGTGACTCAAGTAGATCTGAGAGTCACAAATCTTCAGAGGAGAAGAGAGAAGTAAAAAGTGCTAGTAAACATCACCATCATTCCCATAGACATTCCCATAAGAGAGAAGGAAACAACTCAAGCCTATCCCCTGTCAGAAGGTATAAGAGATCTCGAGTGGATGAGCTGCAAGGAGAAATGAACAAAATCAAACCTCCTACATTTGATGGTGAGCACAAGAAGGATGAAGATGTTGAAACATGGTTTCTAGGCATGAGGAAGTATTTTCAATTTCATAATTATTCTTCTCATGATGAAGGTAGAATCACTATCTATCAACTCAAAGGAAAGGCCTCCATGTGGTGGGATCAACTTGTGCAGGTACAACACATTGTAGAGAAAAATGTTACTTGGAGAGAATTCAAGAAGTATTTTGAGAAGAAGTACTTGACCAAGAGATACTATGACAAGAAAATGAAAGAGTTTTTTGAACTCAAGCTTGAAAGTACGACCATAGATGAATATGAGAGAAAGTTTCTGGAACTGTTGAAATATGTCTCTTTCATTAAGGATGAGACAGTCAAGATTCAATGGTACTTAAGTGGATTGCCATCTTTCATCAGTGACAAAATACAGTATGATGATCCCAAGACATTAGAAGAGACCATAAGAAGAGCTAAATGCTTAGATGACCAGCTGAAAGAAAGACCATCTTTCCAAAAGGCTTGGGAAGACAATAAGAAATTCAATATGGATCAAAGAAAGAAGGAAGCTAAGCCACCATTCTTCAGAAATAATCCACAGTGTCAGCAAATGCATAAGGAAACCAGAGCGATTGACACAAGGAGTCAAGGGCCAAGACAACCACCTATGCAATGTTGGGGTTTTAAAGGAGACCATAGGTTCATAGATTTTCCTCACAGAGGTGAGAAAGATAAGGCTATTCACAATGTACAACGAGTTGGGATAGTAGAGGACATGGGAAGAAATGTGCCAAGGATTTATGCAGCCCTGGACAACAAGCAAGCAAAGTATCAGTCCCACATGATTGAAGTGGAAGGTATGATCAACAACCAAACTCTTTCTATTTTAATTGATTCAGGAGATAGCCATAGTTATGTAGACCCAAATATGGTGGAAAGTTTGCAATTACCAAGAAGTAAGCATGGGAAATCCTGGCTGGTGCAACTGGCTACAGGAGCCAGAAGAAAAGTGAATGAGATGGTTAAGTCCTACCTCATAGACATGAATGGACTAAATACCAGGGCATATTTGAACATCTTACCCTTAGGTTCCTATGATTGTTTGATTGGGATGGATTGGTTGGACCCACACCATGCTCTATTGGATTTTCATAACAAAGCATTCACTTTCTTGGATGAAGACGGGAACCAAAAGAAAGTGCAGGGAATTCCCAGGGCAGTAACCGTTAGAGAAATTTCATCATTACAGCTGAATAAATGTTATAGAAGAGGATGTCAAATATTTGTAGCTCATATGGAGGAGACACCTAAAGACAAGGTACCAAATTTGGAGAATTATGCAGTCCTGAAAGAGTTTGAAGATGTATTCAAGGAAGTACCAAGACTACCCCCAAGGAGAGACATTGATTTCTCTATAGATTTGATGCCTAGAGCAGCGCCAGTATCAAAGACTCCTTAGAGGATGAGTACACTAGAATTGAAGGAGTTGCAAATGCAGCTTGAAGAATTGTTGAAGAAGGGGTATATATGCCCAAGTGTATCACCTTGGGGTGCCCCAGTCTTGTTTGTAAAAAAGAAATATGGAACGTTAAGATTGTGCATTGATTTCAGACAATTGAATAAAGTGACTATTAAGAACAAATATCCTCTACCAAGGATTGATGACCTCTTTGATCAATTGAAGGATGCAAGGATATTTTCAAAGATAGATCTTAGATCAAGATACCATTAGGTAAGAATTAAAGAAGAAGATATTAGCAAGTCCGCCTTTAAGACAAGGTATGGTAATTATGAGTTCACGGTAGTATTGTTTGGATTGTCAAATGCACCAGTTGTTTTCATGTGCTTAATGAATGGTGTTTTCTGAGAGTATTTGGACAAGTTTGTCATTGTCTTTTTGGATGACATTCTTATATATTCCAAGTCAGAGGAAGAGCATGAACATCATTTGAAGATGGTGTTGCAAGTATTAAGGGAGCATTACTTGTGATCCAAATTGAGCAAGTGCTCATTTTATTAGAAACAAATTCATTATTTGGGGCACATCATCTCAGAAGATGGGATAGCAGTGGACCCTGAGAAGGTAGAAGCCATTAGAGAATGGTCAACACCAAATAATGTGATAGAGGTCAGATATTTCATGGGCCTTGTAGGTTACTATGGGAGATTCATTGGAGGATTCTTGAAGATAGCACACCCAATCACTTCCTTGCAAAGGAAAGGTATGAAGTTTCAGTGGACGACGGACTGTGAAAGGAGCTTCCAACATTTGAAAAAATTATTGACAAGTGCTCCAATACTAAGGATTGTAGACCCAAATGAATATTTCATTGTATGCACAGATGCATGTAATGAATGACTGGGTGGGGTCCTCATTAAAAATGGATTTATGATATTTTATGAATCAAGGAAGTTGAAGGAGCATGAAAGAAACTATGCCACTCATGATTTGGAGTTGGAAGCCATAGTGCATGCCCTGAGGAAATGGAGACACTACCTCATGGGAAAGAGGTTTGAGCTAAGAACACACCACAATGGTTTGAAATATTTATTTGATCAACCAAATCTAAATGCTAGAGGAAACATATGGTTAGAATTTCGAAGCAAATATGACTTTGATATAAGGCATATCAAAGGGAACGAAAATAAAGTGGTTGATGCACTCAACATAAGGGTGCATGAGCTTCATTCTACAGCCATCGGCATGTATCAGATTGATGTTAAAAGAAAAATTATGGAGGCTGCAAATACAGATATGCAGTATAGAGAATTGGTAGCAATGCTACAACAAGGTAAGACACCACAAAGGATGGATAATTATAAGTTGGGAGTAGATGGAATACTGCTGCACAAGAACATAATTTTTATACCAAATGTTCAGGACTTGAAACGTATAATTTTGCGTGAGATGCATAATGCTCCTTATGCAGGACACCCTGGATATCAGAAAACCATAACAGTGGTCAAGAGCCAATACTTTTGGCCAGGTATGAAGAGAGAAATTGCAGAATACATCGCTAGGTGTATGGAGTGCCAGAAAGTTAAAACAGAGCATAGGCATCCAACAGGATTGTTGCAACCTTTTCCCATTCCTGAATGGAAGTGCGAAGTGGTGACAATGGATTTTATTATGGGATTTCCTAGAACAGGCAAGCTACATGATCAGATTATGGTAGTGGTGGAAAATCTTACAAAAGATGCCCATTTTATTCCACTAAAAACTGCTCACAAAGCAGCAGATGTTGTTGATATTTTCATGAAGGAAGTGGCACGATTGCATGGAATTCCTAAAACGATTGTGTCTGACAAAGATCCAAAATTCACCTTGAATTTCTGGAAAGGGTTGTTCAAAGGATTCAGAACGAATCTGAACTTTAGTACAACTTATCATCCCGAGTCTGATGGATAGACAGAAATAGTGAATAGGGTGATAGAAGATATGTTGAGAATGTATGTGATGGACAAACCATCGAAATGGGAAGACTACCTACACTTGATAGAATTCGCTTATAACAATGGGTATCAGGCATCATTGAAAATGAGCCCATTTGAAGCACTTTACGACAGAAGGTGTAATACTCTAGTAAGATGGGATAATCCAATTGATAGAATAGTAGTCGGGCCAGAGTTGCTCAAGGAGATGGAGGACCAAATGTTAAAAATTAAGAAGAAAGTTGCCCAAGACAGAGATAAAAGTTATGCTGATAAAAACAAAATCGACAGAGAATTCAAAGTGGGTGATCATGTTTTCCTGAAAGTGAAAGCTAACAGGAGTTCCCTGAAGTTGGGAAGTTGCGCCAAGTTAGCAGCCAAATTTTGTGGACCATTTGAAATCCTAGAAAGGATTGGTCTCGTTTCTTATATGATTGCATTTCTTGCATCTATGTCTGTTCATAATGTCTTCCATGTATCATTTCTAAATAAATATATACATGATGCTAATCATGTTATTGATTGGAATGTTATTAAGGTGGAGCAAGAAGGCGCTTTCCAAGTGCATAAGGTGTGCATCCTGGATCGAAAAATAAAAAAACTATGGAATCGATCCATAGGGCTTGTAAATGTCCAATGGACCTGGTACAGACTTGAAGACACTACTTGGGAGCATGACGATGTAATGCAGGCAGAGTACCTGCATCTTTTTGAAGAATTTTGAAAATTTTATTGTATATGGATACATGATGCACTGAGGACAGTGCATAAATAAGGGGAGGGGATTGTAATATCCCTCGGCCGAACCCAAATGTAAATATAATCCAAGTATATTTAAGATAGTGAGATGTTTAGACATCATTTTTGTAATACACCTTTCATGGCATGATACATGCATATACTGCGCAATAAAGGGATGTAATGTGCACATTCTGAATACCACACACAGTAAATAAGGTGCGCACAACCTTAAATACGGAGGATACAATGCATAGTAACAAAGTGCACGCGATATTAAGGTCAACGAACATTTGTGTATATAATTTGCGTTATAGGCTGGTGAGCCAGTATTATAAGCCGAAATGCTTATGTCTTGAAATTAGGCCAGCGCGCCTAGATGTCAAGGGCCAATGCGCCTACTTTGTACTTGACTCATGATTAATATAAAATACATCACTACGCACAAACCGACCATGATAAAAGAGACGGGGGACTGAAATTCACCAGTTAGGGTAAGGGAGGGCCAAAAGTCAAGGAATATTATATTAATACTTCTTAAAACATAAAGTATGGATAATTAGTTTATCCTAAGTTCTAAATTTGGGGACAAGTGGACAAAATTAAATTCCAATATGACAAGTGACAAGTTGGGGACATGCATTCATATCATGGGGAAACTTAGCCCAGAGGGGGATTCAAGGGGGAGAACTGACGAGCAAAAAATAGGGGGAAACCACCATGGGACCATTTTTTGACAGAGAGTTCAGAGTGATTCCAAAAACACACTCAGTTATCCAATCAATGAATCCATGACCATTTTCGCTCATACATTCCGTTATCCTAGAGACAACCATTCCACCTTTTTGAAACCTGTTTTCCTGTCCCTTTTGGTTGGTGTACCTGGCTAGCTTGGAGCCGGATTGAATAAGTGGGTTGTCAGGCCCGTGAGAAGTTCATTGGGCGAGATAATTGTTGTGGAATGATTTCTGTTGGTGCTAGACTGCAGCTACAACGCTCTGTGACTTCTGGTCTGGCCTATTGCTGAAGCCCTAGAAGGGAAGTGGGGTAGCCAAGGGACTGTTGAGCAGAGAAGGGGCACACTTCATTGGGTGGGATAGGCATGTGGGGAATGAGAGGCTGTAGGCTGTTAGTTGAGTGAGAACCAGAGATGGAGTCTTTCCTATTGTCCATGAGCCTTAGCCTCGATAGGAATCCCTTACCCTAGGTGGAGTTCAGTCCCAGCTCAGGGGTGATTCACTGTTGAGAGTGATGAACAGTGTAGTCTATGGATGGGAGGTTCATGGACGGTCTGTAAGAAATTGGTGATAGTATTTCTAAGATAAGTACCAATTGTATGATATATGGATATGCAGTTTCATTATTTATGTACCCATGTTACGATTTTATCATATATGTGACTATGTTGCTTGTGTGCTTATGGGTAATTTCCTGTAAATGAGGCATATCGGTAATCACTGTTATTTTAATATAAAATTCGTTTGTTATAGAAAGTAATGGTTTCTTTATGTTTATAAGTAAAGCTTCCGTGAGCGTGCTGTATGTATATGTTTTAGTTGCATGTAGTCTAAAGAGTAAATTTAGGTGGCATTGCTTAGTTGACTACTAGATATGCTACTATATGTTCCGAAGTAAGGGAATGAAAGACATTCCATAGAGTAGAATGTCTCGGACTCTTGGTTGGGAATGTTAGCGACTGGAATCAGAGCATGAGTGGTTTCCCTGGAGTGGCGTACCCCGGCCTCAGGATGGTCGAGGGGCTTGTTACAGGTAGAGGAAGAGGTGGGGAGATTGTCTATAGATGTTACAAATGTAACAAGTCGGGTCATAGATCCTTCGAGTATCTTGAAAAAAAGAATGCAGGACCAGGAGGTGCATATGTAGCTCAGGTAGAGCAAGAATATGTGCAAGCACCTGTGGTAGAGAATATGCGAGAGACTAGAGAGTCTTTAATGTTAAACAAGATTCTCTTGAAACTAGAGAAAGAGGTTGTGTGATCCAGATTTAGGAGTGTAACGAACTGATTAACAGATTGAATACAATAAATACAAAGATATGAAGAATAACACAAATATCCAATGAACAATATCTTCTATTAAATAATGAAATAGGTTGAAACTGTAAAACTGCAGATTTGAAACTTCCTCGAATGGTGGTAGCTATCTCTGAGAAGAGATGTGGCTTCTACGTGCATCCATCTAAGAAGAATGGATTACAATGAGGCTCCAGAGGCCTTTTTTATATTACTCATGAATGCCAAAACCCTAGACATCCAAAAGCCTAACCCTAGAAGGTGAAACACCAAAAGTCATGTGGGCCATATGGGTAAGTTAGTGTAATTTGGTAGCTCAACTTCCTAGGGCCATAATGTTTGCATACGACCTCCATTTTAGGCATGTTATAGCCCGTTGGAAAGGTCTTTCAAAGAGCTACACATTCCGCCCTCAAAATCTGACTTTGTCTATAGTTTGACTGTGGCTAGAAAAAAAAAACAATGTTTCGGGCCCCAAAATGGCCTCGAAAGTAAAACAAGTTGTGATGACATGAAAACATACAAAATAATCCAGTTGGATTAGGCGAGAGGCTACCCGTATCCACCTAGAGGATGTGTGGGGCTTCATACAACCCCAGAAGTGTAGAACCCACAATTACAAAGAAGTACAAAAGAACGTGCTGAAAAAAATGGACACGAGGAGCCAATTGGATTAGGTGGGTGGCCACCAATATCTATCTATATCAATCCTCCCCCCTTAGGAATAAATGGTCTCCATTGCATTGAGTTCCCCGATTGGGTGAGGAAAATTCTACTAGATTTGGCCCTAGGTGAGCCACTTTCCTTGGTGTAGGAGTTACTCTGCCTTAACAACCTGATAAATCCAGATCCATTGTTGGTGAGTGCCCTTGACCTGTGTGTCGACTATCTTATCAATGGATTCTTGTTCCATGCAGTTAGGGTTGATGTCTATGGGTGTCAGTTGTTCTGCGATCTCATAGGTGTCGAATAAAGGTGGAAAATATGGCCGAAGGAGGTCCAGATTGAATAATGGATGTAGACCAAGGAAGGGTGGAGTGTTGAGCTCAAAAGCATTTCTACCCACCACCTTGGCGATAGTGTAATTCCCATAACGAAGTGGGAAAAGCTTCCTATGGCGCCGAGTGATACACTCCTTCTGCAGATGTAACTAGGCTTTGTCGCCAACCTGAAACTGGTGTGGTACCCTATGTTGATCATTGTGTTTCTTGTACTTAGCATTGGATTTCTGAAAAATCTCCTAGACCTGTTGGCGTATGTGTTGAATATGCTCAATGAATCTGGTGGCTTTGTCGATCGCAGACTGATCAGGGGAAGAGTCTATCTGTGCAGTGGAAAGAGGAAGTGCAACAATAATGGGTCCCAAGGGTTGGAATCCTAGGCCCACCTGAAATGGACTATGGCCGGTGGAACTATGGAGATCTCTATTGTAACTATGTTGGACATATGGGAGACTCTTGTCCCATGTACGTGGATGCTTAGAATTGTACATGCGTAGGATTTGCACAATCATTTGATTGACGACCTCTATTTGGCCATCATTTTGGGGGTGGAAAGAAGTGGATTTGGTGATCTTGGTGTCCAACAGAGACCAAATACTTGACCAAAAGGTGTTGAGGAACCTATTGTCTCGGTCGTTCTACAATTTCCCGTTTCTGTATGAACTGTAGAGGCTTGTGATTAGTGTGTATGATTGTCTCTTTCCCCATAATGTAATGTTTCCATTGACGACAGGATTGTACAATGGAATAAATTTCCTTTTCATAGGTGGGGTATTTTTGGACAGTATCAAAATGTCTCACTATGGTATGCCACCAGATGCCCGTGATGAGTGAGAACTGCACCCACAACATAGTTTGATGCATCGGTCTCAATCTTGAATGGTTGTTGCAGATCGAGAAAGGAGAGTACTGGAGATGAGCACAAGCGATGCTTCATATAATCGAATGCTCATTGTTTCTCCTTCCCACACACGAACTTATCCCTACCACCTCCCTTGGTCGCCTGGTTGAGGGCCCGTGCAATATGAGATAATCCCAGCATGAACCGTCGGTAGAAGTTGGCTAGTCCCAAAAATCTCCGAAGCTCGTTCAGTGTGGTCGGGGATTTCCTGTCACGGATGACTTAGATCTTAGCTGGATCAACATGTACCCGATGCTCATCAACAATGTATCCCAAGTATTGGACCCTGTTCATGCCAAAAGAGCATTTTTCCAAGTTGGCATAAAGCTTGTGTTGCTGCAGAGTGCTCAAAACCTGTTGAATATGCTACATGTGCTCCTCCCACGTTATGTTGAAGATGAGGATGCCATCCAAACATACTTCCACAAAGAAGTTGGTGAAGGATCTGAATACATCATCCATCAATATCATGAAAGTGGTTCTTGCATTTGTTAAGATAAAGGGCATGACTAGCCATTTGTAGAGACCTTCTTTAGACTTGAAGGTTGTCTTCCATACATCTATTGGTTCGATGGGAACCTGGTGGTAGCCAAAATTTAGGTCAATCTTGCTGAAGAAATTGTCCCCATTGAGTTGGTCAAGAAGGTCATCAATCTTGGGAATGGGGTAGTGGTTCCTGACTGTGATTTTGTTTAAGGATCTGTAATCAATGCAGAGTCACCAAGTCCCATCCTTCTTCTGCAACAATACAATTAGGATTCTTCAAGGGGAGGAGTTGGTTCTGATGTGCCCTTTTTGAAGAATATCTCGAATCTGATGGTTGATTTCATCATTCTCCATCAGTGAGGGTTGATATACTGGTCCATTAGGTAGCGGTGCGTTTGGGTTCAAATCATTTGGATGCTTGAATTGGTAGTGTGTCAGTACCCCTGTAGGTGAGGAGAAGATGTCTCTGTATTCTTCCACGATTCTGTCCACTTGTTGCTGCTACAAAGAGAGGCATTGTGTAGAATCCACAGATGTGGTCATGAACTTATTATTTATGTGAGTATGGATCACAAAGAAGACAAACTTCACGGTCTGTGAAATGACCTTACTGTATTGCTTAACATAGATTAAAGAAATAGCAGTAGGCGACGCTACCACTAGGATCCTGTACAATTGTCTACCCAAAGTAATAATAACATTGTGAGGTCTAGAATCATACATAGCATGAAGTTTCCACAAATATGGTTTTACTAAAAGAAAATAAAAAACTTAAAGGGGAGAAATATCACACAGTACCTCATCTTTGAAAGGATTGATGTCATAGGGAAGTCGACACTATTGGCTGACACAAATATCTCTTCCTTGGCGAAGCCACCCAATGGTGTAGGGTTGTAGGTGCGACGTCATTGGCGGGTCCAGCCACTTGATGACCTTTTCTTAAATTAGTTTCTTATGACTACCGTTTTTTACAATGAAATGATTCAGAGTCCCATTGACCCACATATGTGAGTGAAAGAGGAATTCCCCTTCCTCTGGATATTCCGGTTCCCTTGGCAAAACTTTGGTGGTAGTGACAATGGAACTGGGTTCAACATCGATAATTTTCTTCCCTCCTTCAAGATTTGACTAAGAATCAGAATCAACCTCTGACTAAGTAGCCTTCATCTCAGCCACGAGGGACTGCTTGGAGTGACATTCTTCAGTGTTGTGCTAAGGACTTTTATGGTACCACACCATTTTTTGGTGTCCTTCTTCGTCTTCTAATTTCCCTTCTTGTGTTGCGGCTTAGATCAGTTGTCCTGAGGGTTCCCATCTCAAATTGGTCCCTTTCTATGTGGGTTGGGGCTACTTTACCCTGCTTTGGCTGTGAAGGGTTTGCATATCCAAACTCTCGTCATTTCCACTTAAATTTCTACTCGATCTTGACAACGTATCTATAAGTCGTGCCCAATGAGGCGATGTCCAGGAACTCCATTTATGTTTGAATGTATCTATGCAAACAAATGAGGTATTTTAACATCAGATGATTCTTAGAGTCTTTGATACCCAATTTGGTGGGTAGGGTATGGGAAATATTGGTGAAGTCTGGTACTGTCTGGTCCCTTTCTTGATGTAGCATGGTCCATCTTGTGTACTGGTCTTTGTAGCTTCCAACAAGGTATCATTTTTCTTTAATGGAATCCAGGAAGGAATCCCATGTAGGGTCCAGAACAAATATTTCATATTCCTCCATGACCCTTTTCTCAGAGTTAGTATCCCACCAGTCTTTAACATGGGGAATGACCTTGAGGAGTGAAAAAGTGATCTTTTCCCTATCAGAAAATTTGTGGACCAAAATATATCCTTCGAGTAGATTCAACCATTTATCTACAATATCCACATCTATCAATCCTTCAAACAATGGAATATCCAAATTTACCTGTACCTTGAAGGGGGTTGCATGTCCGCTTGATGAAGATGCTTCTCCCGTGGGCAGCCATTGAAGGATCTGCGCGAAGTTGTCCATCATTTTTTTCCTTTTTCACGCAAGGGCTTCCTCGAGCGACATTTTAATAGGATCTCCTGCTCCATCATATTTATTTTCGTCTCCCATGGGTTCTTGTCAGGCTCAATGTGACTGATCTTGTAATGGATCGATTGGTTCGAGTCCCAACTTCTTCTACCCAGACCTTATTGGGGACATGCACAGAGAAAAATAAATGAAGAGTAGACCACTCTGATACCACTGATCCAGATTTAGGAGAGGAAAAAAATGATTAACAGACTGAATACAATAAACACATAGATATGAAGAATAACACAGATATCGAGTGAACAATATCTTCTATTAAATAATGAAATAGGTTGAAACTGTGAAACTGCAGAACTGAAACTTGCTCGAATGCTGGTAGCTATCTCTAAGAAGAGATTTGGTTGTTATGCACATCTTTCTGAATAGAATGGATTACAATGAGGCTCCAAAGGCCTTTTTGATATTACTCATGAATTCCAAAACCCTAGACATCCAAAAACCTAACCCTAGAAGGTGAAACTCCAAAAGTCATCTGGGCCCTATGGGTAAGTTGGTGTAATTTGGTACCTCAACTTCCTAGGGCTATAAAGTTTGCATACGACCTTTGTTTTAGGCGCGTGATAGCCCGTTGTAAAGGTATTTCATATAAATACACACCTCATCATCAAAATATGACTCAGTCTACAGTTTGATTGTGGTGAGCCAAAAAAAACAATGTTAAGGCCCAAAACGGCCCCGAAAGTACAACAAGATGTGATGACATGAAAAAATATAGAATAAGCTAGTTGGATTAGGTGAGAGGCCACCTTTATCCACCTGGAGGATGTGTGGGGCTTTAGAGAGTCCCAGAATTTTAGAACCCACAATTACGAAGTAGTACAAAAGAACGTCCTGAACAATAAACAAACACGAGGAGCCAGTTGGAATAGGTGGGTGGCCACCAATATCCATATGGATCACCCCAACAGTATAATATTTATATCAACATTAATATTTGTTGGCACAGGGGCAGACCCAGGCTTCAATGCTACAACAACATACCAACAAAGCCCTAATTACCGACCCTTTCAGTAGCACCTGCGAAGCATATGAAGTATCACCCAAGGTAGAGGCAGGGGTGGTTGCAAGAATCAGGTGTCTGCAACCTTATCTGGGACATAGATCTGTGATTATAACACTTAATACATCTCTTAGCACCGCCAGTCCCTCGATATGCAATCACTATTCACTTTGCTGATAAAACAGATCTTCGCAACATTCACACTAATCTACAGTATTTAAGCACTTAGCATATAAATATATCAGAATGAGCATATCAAGCACAAGCATGAATATATTGATCAGATATAATATTCTCACATATCATAAAAAAGAAGAAGAAGTAGATCTATCTAAACATATCAAAGCACTTAGCAAATAACATGTGAATACATCAAGACAAAGAACAAAGAACATAACATAGTGTTTATGTGGTTCAACCCCACCCTGGGGCTACGCCCACCAACTCTTCTTCTTTATTTTATTTAGTCAATCAGTTACAAGCACAAAGCCTTTAAAACCCTTACTCCGCACAGGACATAAGATCTATGCAACTCGCTAGATCCTTCTTCCTTGCATTATAGGACTAATCCCTCCATAATCTGCTACAAGGACCTACACTTATCTCTGCAAGTCTCTTACAGTCATGCACAAAGCACTTACAGACTCTACTTTCAATTAGAATACATTCACATCACATAGATGCACTATTATCCTCCTTCTTACATTTCCTATCCTTCTATTTATACATACAAAATAGGCCTAAACATGGGTAAAATCATGGGTCGACATCCCATTCCTGTTACATATTCCCAAAAACCCAAAAAGAGGCCCAAAAGGGGGCCAAGATCCCATGATCTCCACTTCGTCTTGCGCTCCTCCTTCAACAGGCTGTCGAAGTCCCAAAATAGGTCAACATGACCAAGAAACTCTCAAAACTTGGTCAAGGGAGAAAAATATTTATACCATTAGGAATTATGGAAAAACCTCTGACCATATCATGAATTCTCCTTTTGGTTCCGGTCGCTAGCTGAACCAAACTTGACTTTTGAAGCTCACCTTTATCCAAATGTAATCTATCCACTATTTTAGGATCAATGTAACACTGACTTTCTCCTAAATCAATTAAAATAGAGACGTGATGATTAATGATGTTACCTTCCACCTCGATCATATTGGATTGGTACTTTTCTTGTCGATCATCTAAGGATGCATAAATTCTTCCTATGTATTCTACTATTGTATCCTCTTGGATGTTGTGAATGGTCTTCACTTTGTCCTTTATGTGAGGGAAATCCTTGTATAGGTGATCTTATTTACATCCCCAACATTGTATTGGTGGTCTTCCCCTTTTTCCCAAGGATTCTTCTCTCTTGGATTCATCCTTAACATACTATTCTTGATGATTTTTATTAGGGATATTTCTTTGAAAGGAGGTTTGAATCCCATCCTCCTCTGATCAGATTTCTCCTTCTTCTTATCCTTCCAAGATTTGTGCATGGATTCTCTAGCCTTGCCTTGCTCATATAGGGACTTAGCCTTCCTGATGGTATCAATCAAAGTCCTCGATTCATCATATTGAATATTCTCTTTATAAAAGGATGCAAATCCACTTAAAAACCTTTGTATTTTCACCTTCTCATCTTTTATAAACCCCACATACTTTAGCATCCCCAAGAACTTATTTTCATACTGTACCATGGTCGTGCTTCCTAGCCTAAGTTTAAAGAACTCCTTCGTTTTCTTGTCATAGAAGTGTTCTCAAAGGTATTCCTTCTGAAAATATTTCCTAAACTCCTTCTAAGTGATCCTACTCTCATTAATGTGCTCAGTTTGATTCAGTTGATCCCACCTCATAGTAGATTTCCCATGTAAATGGTATGTGGAAATTATGGCTTCTAGGTTTGATGAATATTTATGCAATTGAAAATAACTCCTGATTCCAAGGAACCATGCTTCATCATCATCTTCCCTTTCTCTTTTACCATCAAACGATGGTGGCTTAAGCTTCCTCAACTCTCATTGCAAATTGTCCAATTCATGTCTTCTTCATTGGTGCCTAACAACAGACACCTATGGACTACTTATGGAATCTTCGGATGCATAAAATTTCCTTACTAAGTACGGAAGAGAGTGGGGTATATGAGTTTTGCTAGAACTTCTTGAATAACTAGTTCTTTTACGGTCATATCCTCTTTCATGAAATATTCCCTCTTCCCCCTGTTTTGAGTTTGATCCATTCTTTGTTTTCATCTACAACTGATTTAATATTATCATCACTTGAGAATTTATCTTATTTTTTTTTCTTATCACTCTTTCATTGTCTGATTTGTAGCTCTACACTTCTATTTTTAGGCTTCTCACAGTCTCTATCAATGTTTCTTGGTCCCCTTTGGCCTAATGTCTATTGGATTCTATCTCTGCATTACAACATTGATATTTTGATCTTTGTCCTCTTTATCATGGCTAGAATCTCCCTCTCCTTCTCCCATTTCTTGAATATGAATTCTTGTATTGCACTGATATGTTTGCAACCCCTAATTCTGCAAAATGTTCAAGCAACCATTTGGTTAGAATTATGCATATTATAAAAAAAAATTCCAAATAATGCTACAGGTCCTTTTTCTTCTCAATTCATGAATAATATATTATCATTCTCCATATTATAACAATTCCATGTTTTACTCCTTTGAATCATCTTTCCAATGACTATAATCTTGCCCCAATTCAATATTTGGGCTGAAAGTTATGACTTCCCGAAGAAATATCACTTTCAACCCATTTTCTTTTGTTTTGCAACAAGATCTTGTCAAAAATTCCACATCTCCTTTATATGATACAAAATTCAAATTATGCACAAGAGCTTCTTTCAAACCACTTTCCATGTGACCACGAATTGAAACCACAGGCTTATTCACTCTCTGGCGCCTTCCTTTGTATTCTTCTACACAAGATCTTGCTTGAACACAAGGTCTGCGGGCTTGGTTACTTCCAGATCCTTTTTCACCTCTAATTGACCCCCTGTACCTTATCATGAGACTGGCACTAGGACCAATTCCTCCAGACTTCGGCCTTCATATTTTCTCCCTTTTCAATCTTCCAATTTCTCTCGGAGTTAAACTTCGATGAAACCCTTCCAATAACTCTACTAGGAGATCAGGTGGTCAATATTTAATCTCCCATTGAATGGATGGTCCTGCCCCATCTAGAGAGTTCAACGAGATCAACAGTCACAAACTAATTAGGTGCTGGGATGGACGATCCTTAACTAGATCAAGACTTCGACACTCTGTGACTTCGAGACATTTCAACTCTTGCATCGTTCAACTCCCCCTGAGTGATACCCACCGAAGTACGTACCCTATCCTTCCAGTATTTAATCATACAAATAAGACTTAATCAAGCATTGGGACATATGGTCCTTAATCAATTCAGGACTTCGGTGCTCGAGGACTCTAGGACATTTCCACTCCCGATTCTTTCAATTCCCCCATAGTGATATCTACCCAAGTTCTTATGCCATCCTTCCACTGCTCGATCTAATGGTTGAGAAAGGTCCCAAAGTGATCTTATATCTATGGTCTGCATGATTTCGTTACTCTGGGACTTCAACACTTTCACTGGTAGAGACATTGGACACTGCCAGAGGCCATACTCCCAGAGATGACATGGCATTCTGATGTCACCTATGGTGACGTGTACCCACGACATGCATGCCACATGTCACTAAAAAATGAATAGGTTGGGCCCAAAAGGTACTGAATCTGGGTGACACGTGTATCCACATGGAACCCCTACCACATGGACTATGACGCATCATCCATCAAATGGACGATCCACATCCTCCGCTCCATATCTGACAACCTCTGTGATTTCACAACGACAAATTTATACTTTGGGGCTTCGACACTTCAGGGATTTTCCCATTCTCCAGTAATCACCGGAGTGGAGAAGTTCTAAAGTTCTAAAAATTCATTATCCTTCCACCATTGCTAGATATGATGGTCAAAATTTCTTCTGAAGTCGTTCCCTTGATATAAAAGTCGATGGGACTTCAGGACTTTGAAGCTATGAGACTCTAGGTTATGCAGTTCTAAAAGGGTTCGATTCTCCCAGAGTTAAACTTCCCGAAGTGGTCAACGCCAGATGACCTTGAATAACGACTGATATTTCACCCGAGCCTCCTATCAGATCAAATGGTTGGTGGGACTTCGTGACTTTGGCATTTTCACACTTCTTCATGTCTCCCATAATCGTTGAAGTAGTGAAGTTCCAAATTTTTTCATTTCCTACTTGGATTCTATCAATGGCTAACGATCCAAAAGTTCAATTTGATGGCTATGACTTAACCTCTCCTAGCCTCTGGTTTCACTTGTATCTGACGGTCCTTGTTCACCTGCCTTTCGATCTAACAATCCAAAACTCCTTGATTCCACGGTGGTGATCACTCCCGAATTCAAAAGGGAATGGTCACAATTCTATGATCCTTTACAAAGTATCTCTTTCTGCATGACGCTATGGCTTCTACATGATCTCTGCAATTCTATCTCTCCTAAGATTTAAGATTTAAAGGACATATTCATTCTTAACCATAATATCCTATCCAAAAATTATGGCCCATACCAGTCTAGTGTTTCAACTTGAATCTCTAATACCAATCTATAATGTACCCAACCATCCCCAGGCCGAGCTACGCTACTACAATGAAAACATACCCAGCCACCCATAGGCTGGGCATGGTACCAAACAACTCACCTATGAACTTATCTCGAATTCAGATAAAATTATAATTAATGAAGAGGCATGAAATATTCACATGAAGAGTTAAATATTCATGCTACAACATAGATAAATGAGACATGTCTCATGCATAAAAATAACCGACAAGCATGCATATTATAGATACAAATTTCATAGATAAATAAATACACAACATAATAAATACACAGGTAAATAAAACCATGATAGAGAGAACTTATCCTTCCTAAAACGAATCACCAACTGGTTGCAGACCAAGGACGTTCAACCCAACTATAGACATTGATGTTCCAAGTCTCAACAACAATGTCACCCCCTAGGCAGGGCTATGAATCCACAAGGACGGTTCAAGAGTGTCATTCGGCTTCCCAAACCAGTCAACACTCAATCTCTCATAGGAATTTCATCACCCACAACAATCCAAAGTACACCAACTCTCTTCTACCCATCCTGCACCACCTAAGAGAATGGACGCCTTCCTTGCCTCACAGTCCCTCAGGATGTCCATCTCCTTCCAGGGATCTAGTGCATCTGGTCAAGAATATCCATGTTGGGACTCTCAGGATTTGTAGCTGTGAGAAAAACTGAACACAGGACAAAGAATCTCAGACATTCAGACATTAATTCATGGTGGGAATACACCAGTAGTCTTTGCAGCCAATAAAAACCATGGCTCCTCTCCAAGAATTCGTTTTCCTTTCCCAATACAAAACACGAATGAGGAAAGAAGAGTGGGTGAACAATGAAAAATGAGTGAGTGAGTGAATGAGTGAAGAAGAATCCCCCAAACAACCCACAATATGGGTTTATATCTTCTTCTTGAACATATGAAAGATTCTTTCATCCTTTGTTGTCCAGTAAAATGTCTACCTATCCTTTTTAATAGTATCTACGATAGGCACACATATACCACTAAAATTTTGGATGAACTTTCTATAAAAGCTAGCTAAGCCATGAAATTTCCTAACCCCAAAGATATTTTTGGGTGGAGGCCAATTTACAATTGCCTATACTTTGTTTGGGCCCATTTTGAGTTGATCCTTGGAAATAACAAACCCCAAATACACTAATTCTAACTTCATAAAAGAAATTTTCTTTGCATTCACTAACGATTTCTCTTTTTGTAGTTTTTCTAAAAGATATCCTAAATGCCTCAAGTGCTCTTGTTTTGTATGACTGTAAACTAAGATACCATCTAAGTAAACAATGAAAAATTTAGCAATAAACTCTTTCAAAACATCTTTCATTAGCCTCATGAATGTGCTAGTTGTATTTGATAGTCCAAATGGCATGACAAGCCACTCATACAAACCATCATTGGTCTTGAAGGATGTCTTCCACTCATCTCCTTCTCTGATTCTAATTTGATGGTAACCACTCTTCAGGTCAATATTGGAGAAACATGTTGCTCCACTCAAACTATCCATCATATCATCCATTCAAGTTAATGAAAATCTATATCTCAGAGTAATTTTATTGTTTCTCAGGAGTCTGTACACATCTTCCACTCTCCACCTTTCTTTGGACTAAGTATTGTAGGAACAAAACATAGAATCAAAATCTCTTTTATCATCCTTTTATCTAATAACCCTTGGACCCATTTTATAATCTCTTGATTCTCCTTAGGTGTCATCCTATATGAAACCTTATTTGGAAGGCTTACTCCTGGTATGAAGTGAATATGATGACTTATACTCCTCTTATGTGGTAGCTCATTTGGTAGATCATACAACCACTATGTCACTGAATTCATGTAACATTTCTTGAACTTCAAGAGGTAAATATGCAATATTAGTATTGTTGGCACAGAGGCAGACCCGGGGTTCAAAGCTCAAGAGAGAACCAACAAAACCCTAACTACCGACCCTTTCGGCAACACCTGCGAAGAAGATGAAGTCTCACCTGAGGTAGAGGCAGGGGTGGTTGCAAGACTCAGATGTCTGCAACCTTAGACGGGACACCGATTTGTGATTATATCACTTATCATATATCATTCATCAATATTTAACCCTTATGGTACTTCGCAAATAACATAGTGAATTGCAGTGAATACTTAGACTAAATATGATTCAGTACTTAGCAACAAAAATATAGATTAGATTCAGCAGATCAAGCACTAAGTATCTTATATATCAGATCTAACATTCATTCATATATCATAAGGACAAAGCATAACTAGATCTATTTAATCACAACACACATTTAGCCAAGAAGGAGATAAACACATTAGGTCGAAGCACAGAGAACAATACACAAAGTTACCGTGGTTAACCCCCACCCCGGGGCTACGTCCACAAAGTCTTCTTTTTTATATTATCTCAGTCAAGCGGTTACAACACAGAGCTTCAGTGACCCTTACTTCACACAGGACATAAGATCTGCAGATCTCGCTAGATCCTTCTTCCTTTCACTTCAACACAAAACTACAACAACTTGCACTTATCTTTTCAATCTCCTTACAATCATGCACAGAGCACTTGCAATATACATCCAATCACACAGATCCAGCTACTAGCACTAAGCCTTTAACTATACATCACATGGATGTACTACTACTACTACTCCCTACTTATATTGCCTAAGTATCTATTTATAGATTACAAAATGGGCCTAAGCATGGGTAAACCCACAAGCCGACATCCCTTTCCCTTTACATCAACCCAAAACCCTAAAATTGACCCCAAAATAGGTCTTGCTTCCCTAATTACTGCTTCGCGTTGTGCTCCATCTTTGGCAAGTTGTCGCAGTCCCAAAAATGGTCAAATATGACCAAGTATTCTTCAAAACTTTGTCAAGGGCCGACAGGCCCCCAACACTCACCTGTGACTCGTCCCGAGTCACTCAGGTCAGATCAATTCCACCTCGAATTCCTCAATCTTGGCTCGAGCTGCTTCGACCTGTTGCAGTGTGACATCCTCTTTCTCAGTAAATTCCTAGATCACTGTGTCATTGAGAAGTCCTTCTAGGAATTGTTCTGTAGTGATGACAACCTGTTCGAGTTCATCTCCCTAGATTTCAAGTTCAGGGAGCAGTTGGCATGCCTTTTCTTGGATTGGTTGAAGTCGTTGGGAGACTTCCATCACTTTACTTTGTAGCATATGTACCTATTGTTGGGCTATGCATTGTTCTTCGAACCTCTTCATTCTTTCCACTAGGGTCAAAGTCTTTATCTGCACCTATAACATGTCTGGATGCTGCTTTTATTCTTGGATTTGTGCGTCCAATGTATGCAATTCTGGATTCTCTGTGAGGGTTTCATAAGTCTGGGCACTTCTAGCACCCAACTGGTTGCATTCCAAGGCAAAGGTTTTTAATCGTCCAACTGTGCTTTGAGCAGTGGCCTTTCTTAGATCTCTTATGTCTTGGGGGGTCTTGGGCACGGTGTGGAGCTCTAGATCCATAATGCATTGTTGGATTTGCTAGATTACTTCTTCCAATTGGGTCACCTGTTGTGGGAGATGGTCTTTCATATTCACTTATATGATCGCCACAGAGTGCAGTTCCTTGTGAAACCTTTCCTCTACGTCAAGTTGCTCATCTAGAAACTGTGCCTTTTCCTCATCCCACTTCGCTTTCAGAGAAATCTTTTCCCATTCTGCCTCATTCTATTGTTCTAGAAGTGCTTTCTGTGCTTGCATCAAAGCCTGGGTGTCTTTTGTTGTGTCTTCTTGAGATAGTCGAAGGAGAGCTTCGACTTAATCATCGTTCTGGTGTAATTGAGTGGGTTCATCGCCTGTTCCTGATGTTCCACTTATCAAGGGCATTGTAGAAACTACTTGGCTGGACTGGAGTGCCTGCTGCACTTCTTTGAGTTCGTCCTTGATTCAGTTGAATAGCTCCTCCTGCTTTGCTTCTTTCTTTTCTGTGAGTTCTAGTGAAACATCATTCAGCGTGGAAATTAAGAAGTCAAAGTCATTTGGGGTAAGGGTAGTTTTAAGAGTGGTCCGGGTGAGTAACGTCGCCTCTATTTTGCTCAACTTCTGTACCACCTAGCTCGTGAACATTGTTGGGTGTGTGTTATATTATTTGCATGTGTGTGTGTGTGGGTTCGTCAGATACGACAACTGCGTCTGCATGTGTGCGTGTGTGGGGGCGGTTTTTGCTATTTTTAGCTGATTTGTAAATTAATCTCGGATTAAGGGATTAGGGTTTTGGTATCTACGGAATACCTAGAGCTCTTCCGTGTGCGTCGGGCACTTTCCTAGGGGGGTCCCAGGGGGGGTAGGTATGCCCCCCCTTGGTTATGCGCAGCGCCCCGAAATTTTTTTTTGGGCGGTTTTTGCTATTTTTAGCGGATTTTGCTATTTTTAGCTGATTTGTAAATTAATCCTGGATTAAGGG